>VZSF01002158.1:156047-181567 GCA_013398295.1 Chionis minor
GGCAGGGGCAGGCAGGGGCAGGCAGGGAGGCAGAGGCAGGCAGAAGCAGGCAGGGAGGCAGAGGAAGGCAGAAGCAGGCAGGGGCAGGCAGAGGCAGACAGAAGCAGGCAGGGGCAGGCAGGGGCAGACAGAAGCAGGCAGGGGCAGGCAGGGGCAGGCAGGGGCAGGCAGAGTCCGCCGCTGCGCGGTCTCCCGGCTCCCACTAGCGGCGGGTCGGGCAGCTCCGTTCCGCGCCTCTCCGCGCCGCTTCGCGCGGGGCGCTGCTGTGAGCGGCGCGGTTGTCGCTCGGCGCCCGGCTGCGGCTGTTCTCTGAGGAGCCGAGCCCTTTTCCCGTGTCCAACCCCTCTGCCAAGCGGGTTGCGGGGTTTTTTAATCAAATTGGTGCAAATTCCTTGGTCGGCTGGGTGCATAAAAATGTTTTAGATGGTGTGCGCGCAGCTGGTTATTTAGTTTATGCTCTTTATTTCTTAGAATTATTTCTGTGAGTCATGCGGCGTAGTTGTTCTCTCTAGTTGGACGGCCAACTTTCCAAGTAGAAGAAGGATCCTTCTATTTCTAATTGAACTGAAGGTTCTTGATCAGTTAATGAATTTATTGTACAAATAATAAAAGAGCTTTTCAATATGCTCGTATACTAGTGCAAACACTCGTACGTTCACTAGTTTACAGAAATGTTGGTAACCATGAATATTCTGCTGAAAAGTTGTCCACTGAATATTCATGAAGAGTTGGAGGAAAAAGAGGTCATGAATATGAACAAGCTTAATTTGGTGGGGTTTTTTTGCAAAGAGAAAGGCAGGCATTCTATTTTGCTGTCATGCAAGTGGAAAGGTTTACTGGAAAGCTGAAACTCAGGTATTTACCTTTTTAGTAAATTATCAGTGTTTTTCTGCTGAAGGTTCAGCATATATATCACATCATGCTGTCTTTTCAGGGAAATGTGCACAATATTGTCTGTAATTCCTTCCATCTATGACTAAGTCAGTTACTTAAACAAAACAAAACAAAATTCACAGAGTTCCTTCTACCTTAAATGTGTTCACTTTTATGATGAAAGATATGAAGAGAAATTTTGATCAGAACTTTATTCCTTTTCCTTAAAAATCAGCTTTCAGCAGGCTACAGCTGGAGGAAAAAAAAAGAGTCTAGAAGCTCTATTTTGGGCTTTAATTTCATGACAGTTAAAGAAAATAACTTTTGGGTTTACCCTTACTTTCAAAAAAATTCGTCTTTTTTCTTTCCTCTAGAAAATATGATACTTTTAATGTTTAGAGACATCTGTAATTTATGACACCTTTGGAAAACGTGAAACAACATAAATGTGCAACTGATTTAAAATTCAAATACTGTATGTAGAGGTACAGTGAGAGAAAGGAATGAGATAAAAGTAGCCCATGCATTAAAGAAGATTACCCCAGTCAAACTTGGGCATAATATAATTCAGATGTTTTTAAAACTCTGTAATAAAGATATTTTAGATAATGGGGACGACATTTAAAATGATAAATGGCATCACTATTTACATCACTAAGTCCTATTCACTTTCCATGGCTACTGGATGCCCATGTGTGATTTTTAAAATGTCTGCCAATCTGTTTAATTATTTTTAGCAATTAAGGTTGTAATTTGTGGATGTTGCTTCAGCTTCTTGCCATGTTGACTGATATCTCAATGTGTACAATCTATGTCATGCCATATGTTCCTTGCTAGTTTCTATTAGGCAGAATGATTTTTTTCTTTCTAATCAGGTTTCTGCTGGCACATGTTTCAGGAGAAAACAGAAAACCAAAATGTACTAGGTCTGTTTCTCCGCTGCTCTGCTCCCTGTATCTCTTCTCCTAAATGTGGCAAGTCACAGAATCACAGAATGTTAAGGGTTGGAAGGGACCCCTAGAGATCATCTGGTCCAACCCTCCTGCCAGAGCAGGTCCGCCTAGAGCAGGTTGCACAGGAACCTACAAAAGTGAATATGAGTTGCCAATGAACTGAGAATTCTTGCTTGCATGTCTTTCTATGCTCACTTTGTCCAGGTAAAAATAGTTCAGAAAGTAATAAGCCACTGAAAGACCAGACTTATGTGGATCAACTAGCTCCCACAGATTACTCCCAAATTACAAGCACAAAC
Organism: Chionis minor; assembly: GCA_013398295.1. NCBI lineage: Eukaryota > Metazoa > Chordata > Aves > Charadriiformes > Chionidae > Chionis > Chionis minor. Next base: position 158,173 of record VZSF01002158.1, read on the forward strand.
CACTAACTTTACTGAGTCCAGAGAAAGAATAAGAACATCGTTATGCTTTTTATACCCACTTTATGACTAAACTCATGTACATTTTTCAAGGTGGTATGTGGTCTTTTTTTGACTGTAAAATAGAAACAATTGAAACCACAAGATGTATACCTACCTGCCTGTGGAGTTTGCTGTGGATAAATGAGTGTGCTGGAGCAGAAGCAGTTAGGAGGAGAGTAGTTTTTGGAAGTTTGCAATTATATTAGTCCAAGATTCCTTTTGTTAGTGGAATATGTTATCTGGTTCCCATTTTTAGCATGTTTATATAAGAACAGAAAAGGTGAATATCAAACTTGCCTCAGAGGCTTTGGTTTTAGTTTTCTGGTAAAGACTAACTCTACATGTTGATACAGTGTCTGCTACAGATGGTTGTGAAATTAGTTTTACTTGGTGGACTGCTGGTTTTATTTGTATAATGGTGCTTTTGATCAAAGATACCAAAAGATAGTACACGTGATAATTTTGACTGGTGAAATATAGGAAGCACTTCCAAATGTTTTTCAAGCACTGTTTGAACAAGAAGAAAAGCTACAAACATATTAGCAGCACTAATTAGTACTGAGGAGCCTTGGATTTTCTTGGGTGAAAAACATTTTTATCGTTTGTTCAGAAGCTTCAAAGCTCGATTTTAAGTGCTTAACTTATGGTAATAGGAACTGAAAGGTGACAGTGACAAAGAGTAAACAACATTTGCATAGCAAAACCAATTTGACAACTAAATTTATAAATATTGCAAATGAGGGGGGAAAGCTCATTTCATTTTTAAAGCAATATGTCCTCCAGAATTTAGTTCTTTTTTGTCCTAGTCTTCCATCAAGGCAATTTTATACTGTCCTTTCATATGAATATTGTTTCATATGAGCTATATTTGAAAAGCAAGCTTAGGTATTGAACTGTAGCACAGATACACATTTGGTAATTGCTAGTGCCAAGAGCTGCTAAGGACAAATACAAACTCTCGGTTTCACACTACAAATCTTTTTATCATTAGTCCATACCTCTTGAGTATGTTCTACACCTGTGTACATGCAGACCTCCCACAGATTTTGATTAAAAATCCACTGCTATGGTACCAAATCTGACTAGAAGATCTATAGTGAAGACCAAAAAGGGCAACATTGCTATGTTCAAGCAGGTACTTTGGTTCATTGTAGGCAAGATAACCCTGAAGTAGAAGAGTTAGTTTTTGTTAATTCTAGTTGCTATTTATTCAACACCTGTAAGCAGAAAGAAGCTTTACGTATTTTTCAGAAGTAATTTAAAATCCCAACTTTATAGTTACAGATACGCTGCAAGTTGAACAATAAGAATAATAATAGAAGAACTACAAATATAAATAATAGAAACATAAACATTCCAAGGGATTGCAGTTGGTTTTGATCCAAAACACACTCGAGACATTTTACAGAAGCAGCCTAGAAATCCCCAGCTTAACTAGTCTGACATACAAGGTCATATTTCTGGACCTATCACTAAGGCTATACTATTAAAGTCAGCCTGACTCAAGAGTTTGCTTTGAGGCAACACTGACGTTCACACATAAAAAAAAGCTGTTTGAAGACAGCTTTGACAACAACTTCATCACTGATAATACTTAAAAAGACAAAATACCAGGGTTGCCTTCCTACTGCCTCGTGACTAACAGGTATGTTTGATGCCACCTCAGACAACAACCTGCTATTCTTGATCTGTGGGCTAAGTTTCACTGGTATCCTCAGGCTAGCGTGAACTGTAATGTTTCTATTTCCAACGCTGCTCCACTAAATCAGAATTACTTGGGCAGCTATAAAATGAGCCTAACGTGTACTGTGCTAATGATTAACTATTAATCAAGTGGCTTGTGGCAGTGCCTAGGGACAACTGAGATTCAAGCCCCATTATATAAGGCAATGTGCAGTACTTAAAGAAGGCTGTAGAAGGATTTTTCCTCTTAAAACCAGCTGTGCTGTTACATCCAGGCTAGTTCTGCTTTTTACCCTTCTATCCATCCTTTCAACTCCAACACCTTTGGCACTCAACCTGCTAAATTAATTTTGTGTGGCTCCATCTGCTATTTATTTCCTGAAGGGGGAGAGGTGCTGTTGCAGGATGCAGATGACTTCAACCTAGCTGAGAAGTTAAAACCCAGAATTCTGATCCATTCAAAATCAGGTATTTTGCTGTAGTTTTAAGCAGCCGGCTTCTCCTATATTACTGAACTTTTTCAAACAATAAAAAGTTGTAACCTGAAGTCTGCTAGATTTACTCCTTCATGATGCAGTTTGGCAGCTGGTATCATTGTCAGCAGGAGGGATACTTCCCCAAAAGATACATTTTTGGCACAGTCTGGTGGCCTTCATGAGTCACTAAGGCACCTGCTGTAAATCAGCCTGTTACACTGGCATTCTCACTTGTCTATGAATTCCAGATCTCACTTTCTTATGTTATCCGTTTTTGGCAGATAACTATCAACAGGTGATTATCAGTGATAGGGAGCACGTAGTGATGATGGTTAAAAGCTTTCACAAAGTCCTTAAAAGGACTTTTTTCAAAGAGGGTGAGATATTTTATGGTTAACAGTTGTTTTTTTATTAGAATCAGACTCTTTCCGCCTGCTGTTACCCTTCCCACTCATCCGGAATCTGAAATATAAGATGAAAACTGCTGGAAGAATACTGACTCTGATGTTATTTTCATGAAATACTGTGGGAACAGTTCCATAATACAGCAAGTGACAAACAGCCACATTCCAGCTGGCAGGAGGAAAAAAAAGATGGACGAGAAGGGAGGGTGACTGGCTCCAGAAGGAAATATTAGATGAAGAGGGGATAGGAGAAGAAGAAACATCAGAGGGAAGCTGAGAAACATAGTGTATTGAGAGTGGAGAGGAGAAGTTACAGGAGAAATGGAGAGATAAGCGAGACAGGTAATGGTGGGGGTTTTTTTTGTGGTGATAGTCTAAGCAATCCAATAGAATCTCAGAAGGTAAAATTATGTGTCCAGAAGTAGAGAAAATCAGCGCGTATACTTCATACAAAATACTTAAAAATTGAGGAGAAAATGTAAGACCAACAAAACCTCTCGGAAAATGGTATCTAAATGGTGTTTGAATATAATCTATATGAAAAATAATAATAAATTTAGAAACTGGTTATATATTTTTGGGAACTGTTGTAATTGCTGACTTAAACTAGCATAGCAGACAAGAGAAACTCTTCAGTTCTTATTCACCACTTTGGAAATGCTTCCCTTCTAAACACTGGCATCTAAGCAGTCACCTTTCATTGCTTGACACCTATATCCCCGGGGAAGGGTTTGATGAACTTGTAAACAAGCACTATGCTTTGAAGTTGAGAGGAGCATGAGGGTAGACAGCAGACATCACGTATGTGTGCACTGGCTGTAAGAGTTCATAATAGGACTCCTGTCCAAAAATGTGAGTGACTGCAAGGATGTGCCACTTGTACTTTTGCTTTCAACTGCATCAGCTTTGGAAAAACAAATAACCAAACGAACAAAACAACCACAAATCTATGCTGTGAAGCTGGTCAGAGCTTCATTTAGCTCCATTTCTTTAGGGAGGTGTCAGCTGTACCCATGTGCTGTTCCTTCAAAAAGGTGGATCCATTGGCGGATGCTCAGCAGTGCCTGAGGTATGCCTGAATGCATGGAGTATGACCAGTGCTTGCCTAGAAATTCCTGGCGACATGTGAAAAAAAGCTATGACAGACACTTCCGACACATCAGTGTGGATCTCTTAGTCAAAAAAAAGAGAACTTGTAAGAACTTATTTTTCAAGCCTGGAATGTAAATACAAATCTGCTTGAAATATTTCTGTCAAGAAGTGCCAGGGTCTGAACTTCCCTGAGAGTGTATGGATCCATTCTCTTCATGTGGATCAGCAGGTAATCTTACAGGGAGAGGCAAAAGCTAGTCAATGTCCTTTGGTGGCTTCAGTTCTGAAGGCCCACATGCATTATTTGCATGAGTTACAAAATTTTCAGGATTTTTATGAAGCTCATGCCAAGGTTTTTGGTTCTGAAACAGTATTGAAGTGTAACAAGAATAGATTTCTTTGTAAAGTTTCCGATGTTCTCCACGATCAGCATAGCTTCCCTCATGGGTTTTGTTCTTGCTTTAGGTTATGGCTGAAATTAGTAAGATAAAAGACAGATGATAATTTTGAAAAGTTAATTGAAGTTTAATGAAGTTCAGAACTTTCAAGTTAAGCTGAAATTATATGCAGAATTTTCTGGTTGCTTTGTAGTTTCTTTTGAATGGCTTATCATTCAGGAATAGGTGAATACCTGAACAAAGTATTTAGTTGATGCCTCTTGCAGATATAAGAAGCAGAGACATCTTTAACTTTAAAAATTACTCCTGTGTTAGCCTTCCCTTCTCCCCCATTATCATCTTAGTTGCCAGGGACTGTATATCCACACTCTATGACATATCTGAGTTTCTATGTGTATAAATGGGAGTGCATCATTCCACTCTCTCATATTATAGTAATTAATGCTTACTAAGTTTCTATCTGCCACCAAACAATAAAAGATATCTTCCACAAATGAGAACACCTGCTTTCAGGGTTAAAAGACACAACTGAGTAAAGCTTTATATAGCTATAGAGAATCTTTTAAAGTTACTGTTATTTTGGAAGCTGTCCGAGGCCTTGCTATGAGGGACCAACTCTGACAGTCTGAGATAAAGATATGCATTGCTTTGAGAATGGTAAAAAAAGGGTACTAAAAATATATAAATAAATAAAAATGAAACACAAATAAATAAATAAATAGATAGATAAATAAATAAATGGAAACATCTTAAAGAAAAAAAATCAGGGTTTAGGGTTTTACAAGTAGCTTTCTTTTGTTTACATGCTTTCATAAAAACTTTACTCTTGAAAAACTGTCAAGGGAAATAAGGTGATGTTATAAATGTTGTCAGCAGCTTTTTGCAGTTTGATTTCTCACAATATTATAACTTGAGAGGAATTCAAACCACAGAGTTCCAGTATTGTTCCCAACATCACTGCAGTTTGGCGTATTTGATTGCAGAGTTTCATTTGGTGTATAAAAGTGCTACAGCATTTCTCCACACTTCTGTCTTTGCAAACCTCCTCTGGAAATTTGAGCACAATTGTATATTACTGGAGTAAGCTTCTCTGTCTCAATTGGGATGAGATCCAGTCAGTTTTCTCAGAATTACTTGGGGATGAAATCAGGGAGGCAACTGAAAGATGTCCTAAGCCAATTCCCCAAATGATTCTTTCATCAAATTGCACAAGAAGCAGTTTCAACTAAAATACTTTAAAGGATTTTTTTTCTCAATGGAGAACTTGGGAAATTGTTGCTTTCCATTCTGACTTTGATTGAAGTCAGACTTTAAAACCTCCAGAGTAGTACTGTAAGATGAAAAGAAACCTGAAGGAACTGAAAACATTCCCTGGATCATTGAGCCATTGCCCTGTCTTCTCAGGCTGTACATCTGATAATGCTATGTGAAATAAAATTTCCATCCTTCATACAGCTCTGCCCAGGAGCAGTTCTGGGTTCTGGCTCACTTCTAATAAAATGTGGTCAGGAATTGTAAGGGAGTGATTAATCCTTCAGGTCCCTGCTTGATACCAAAAAGACTATAAACTATGAGGAAAACATAAAAAAGAATGAATAAAAAGGTGAATAGGCTAGTATTGTAGTGAGCTATCACCTTTATGCTGTTATTTTGGATGAGACATTGGTGTTCTGCTGCTTCTGCTGCTGAGAGCATTCTGAATGGTAACGCTTTTGGTCCCTGAGGGACAGAGTAGAGCAGCTGAGACAACATTTAATCCAGCAGATGAAGGTACAGTAAATGCCACAGGCAGCGTTCAATTTTGTGTGTTAGCAGCAAGGGATAGACATTTAAAAAGTGGAGAAATGGCAACCTTGTGTGATGGGATGTGATGGGAAAACATTGCATTTGTCCTGAATTGGCCTCTTATGCAATTAACTATGCTTTCCTTTGCTGCTTCTTTGTGGTGGAAATGGCTAATGAGTAGAAAAAAATAAATTGACAGTATAAGTATGATTCCCACAAACATAATTAAAAGGGTATTGTATGACACTTGAAAAAGGTACATGAAATACATCTACGGGAATCAGACAGAAGCTCATGTTTAGTGCTAAGGGCCTAAAGGACATTCCTTCTAAACCAGAAGGAGTGTTGCAGAATAAAGCTACAAGAATGCTTATCAGTCTTTTCACAGTACATTATTGAAACAATCAGGGTTTTACAGAAAAAAAGCTTATGGGATAAGATATCCAGCTGCAACATAGTAGAGAACACTTACTTTTTAGTTTTGCTTTCTTTTCTTTAGTCCTCTGTTAGCTCTAGGAACTTGAAACACCTGAAATCTCACAGTGGTTATCATGAGAAGGAATCAAATCATAACTATTTCAATTGTACATTCCCCAAAGAAGAGATTAAGTCTTCTTATTCTTTCCATTAAATACATGTACACACAGCACACACTTTGAAATCTGTGTTCTGTGCTCTACGCTGGTTGCTGTGTTGTGTGAAGAAGTGTCCAAATAAATCTTCCTGAACACACTCAGTATCACAATCCGTACAGTAGCATCCATAAAACACCCAAACTATGTAGCTTTGCAGAAACAACATTTCCTTAATTACATCTAGAGCCACACTACTGTATCTGTATGCAGCTGTGCTGTTTTGTGCAAGCTTACTGAGTTGGATTGCTGTTAGACTGAGGATCTATGTGGTGCACACCATTACAGACTGTAGAAATGTTCTGTGCTGCACAGCATAATTAATTGATTGTTACTAAGATCCTTGAAAGAAATTCTGGCCAAATGAAAACAATCAAAAATAATGCCATTAACAAAAATAATGAGTGTCATATATAACCGAACCTTTTTTTTCATATCTGTATCAATTGCCAAAAAATCCCATGTTCTAGCATGCATCATTAATTTCTCTGAATAATACTTTTAAAAATCTGATTGTTTTCCCAAGTTGCCAGAGTAATTAGTCCTTTTTTTGAGACAGCTCAATTCTGTCCAAACAGTTAGAACCTGGGAGCAGATTCCAGTTTCTATGTCCAGATTTGTCCTCTGTCAACAACCCAGCCCCACAGGGGACATGACACTTTTTTTAAATTATTTTATGGCATTGCATGTTGTTTTGATTTTAAAGTATTTACTGGAAATAACTTGCTAAAATCAAGGCCACACCAAGGAAATAAAGAAGCATAGCCAATTAAATCTTATATCAGCCTTTCTTCATACAAACTAAAATTGAAATTTCATTTTAGCTCACAAGTAAATAAATCTGGATATTGCTAGACTCAATTTTTACACATCAGAAAACTAGCAATTGAAGTGGCACAATTACATATATTGGGCAGAATTTCCAACACCAGTGCAACTGGGTAATTGTTGGTTGCAAAATTAAAAAATAAAAATAAAAAATTGTTTCCGTCTGATTTCATTTTGCCTTGCTTATAGTCAATTGTCCCACTGTGAAATAGAAGGACACTGATGAGCCAGGTTGCAGGTCAGGGATGGGGAAGCTACTACTATGAATGTCAAATATACTGGTCTAGAATATGTTGCCTGCAATAAGTGCATCAAGATTTTGTAGGAGAAGGTATTAAACCAACTTATGAAATTGGGGGAAAAAAGTTTTCAGTGCAAAAACCCAGAATTGTATTTATTTTTTCATTAGTTGGTATAACATGTGATATTGCCTCTATCTGCAGGACTTCCTTTGCTCTTATTCTCAGACCATGAGGGCTACATTGGTACATGAACTCTACATTTTCAAACTTCTCATCCATTCATTTCTTCGAACTGCAGTCTAGTTTTCTTCTGTTCATGCAAAGTCTAGTGATTATATAGTTAACATCTAAATGGTTTAAATCTGCAAGATATTACATCTGATGATTACAGCATTCTGTTATTTGATTTTAAGATAGTTTAAAGCATTGCAAAGATGGCACATGGAAATTACTTCAGGAGTAATTTTAGTTTTGTTTTCTATGACATAAACCACCTATTATCAGGGTAATTAAAAGATCCACTTAATTTTAGTGACTGTTTTAAAGCTTCTCTCTTAAGAACTGCTTTATATGGAAAATCTATCTAACTTTAACAAAAAAATCTGTGAGGCAGGATTTTGGGGTTTTAAGGGTTTTCTTGTGTGTGTGTGTGTGTTCTGGGTTTTGGGGGTTTTTTGTTTACTTTGTTTTTAGATTACTAAATCTTTAACTTCAAAGCATTTAGAGACAAATCCTCGTTTTTCCCTGCTTATGATGTTTTTCTGCATATTTAAGAGCTAATCAGAATTACAAAAGTTCAAATGTATTGTGCATTATTTTTTAAAGGAGTTGACATGTATTACATGTTCAAGTTAGAGGAAGCATATTTTTAAGTAGAAATCAAGTTTGGAGATTTTCAGGGGTGTAATAATTCTGAGTCATTCCACTCATATAAATAATTTTTGTTTTACTGTTTAGGTTTTTTTAATTGATTTATAAATGTAATGATGATTCAGTAATATGACTGCTGAAGATACAAACCTCAGTGTTGATCTGTCCTTTGGAAAAACTATATCCCCAAAGTATTTTCAGGTAATTATCCATATGGGATTAAAAATGAATTTATTTGGTGCGTGATATCCAGACAAAAAGTCTGCAATATTACATTTTACTTCCCACTGTTGTACAGTCGTAAACCGTTTACCATTTGCTCGGTTTTGCCCTGTTTGGTTGTATGAACACATCTCTGTAGTTGTACTTTATTTTAGCCTTTAGGTGGCAGCATTTGAGAAGAGTTGAAGTGGTGGGCTTGCCACCATCTAGGCTGCAACTCGTGGACAGGAATTATAGACAGGAGCAGGCATGTAGGTACTCTGCTCAGTATGCAAGTCACACCAAAGTTTATTCAGAAGCATTCAAAATGTAAAAAATATAGGTATACATGACTACTTCCTTCTTAACACTTCTGCTCTCATTTATGCTTTTTTATACAGAAAGATGTGTACTTCATGTCACGTATGTATGTGCACTTTTTTAAAATGCTTTTAATAAAAATGGAAATTTTGTTCTGATTTACTTAATGTGAAAGTCTTTATTCTATTCCTGCATTCTGTCTTTTTAAAAAAAAAAACAAAACCAAAACCAAACTTTTTTTTTTTTTTTTCTAAAAAGCAACTTTTATCTAGGAAAGGAATGAGAAATAAAGGGTATGGACTTTAACCCTCTTTTTGGTTATGTTTAAATCACTTTAGGACGCTTAAATCCTGATCATCTGAATAAGGTGTGATCAGCAGGTGTGTTTTACCTTTAACTTTTCTCAGTTTTAATTCCCTGAAAAACAAATGAACAATGTGTATCTGATGATGGATTGTGTATTCCCTATATCTACAAGGTTTATTTATTATTTCTCATATGTCCTGTATTTCATGGCAGTAGGTAATCAAAAAAGACACATCCTGGGCTTTACGGAGATTGGCATGTCCACGTGTGGTGGACAGGTCTGGTGGGATGGGTGGAGCAAACATCAGTACTGCTACAGTTCATTCTACGGACATACTTTGTAATAAATATCATAGAGAAATATTGTGTCATACACTAGTAGAAAAAGAACTCCTGTTCCTGTATTTACATTTCTTCCTAAAATCTACCCTAAGTTTGACTTGTTCTAAGCTGAAATCCATTAAATTGCTTTTTGTTTAATATTTGATAAGCATGGAGTCAACTGACTACTGTCCGCTCTGTACTAAGTTTGTAAGCTTTTGAAGGCAGCCCAGCTAGACTAAACAAACCCAGTCCTTTTTGTAAGTTGTATTAACTCAAGCTGAAAGTCAGAAACCTGAACGTATACTTTGAATAGATACAAAAATAGCAATACAAGCTTCTATTCTAAAAGTTTCCTAACACTCAGGTTTTGGGTTGTTGGGTTTTTTTTGGTTTGTTTGTTTTTGTTTTTTTAATTTTTTATTTTATGGGAGATCCAAAGACTCTACCTCATAATTCATCTTAATAAATAAGGCTGTACTAAATTATGGATCTAAATGCATCTATGCTAGAATTTGCTGACTGAACTACACAGTGAAAAAAAATCCAACAATATTTTGAGGCTCTGTGTCGCAGTGTGTAGAACACCATTGGCCAAATACTGGAGCCTTGCTGAGGAGAACTACATAGCTATTCCAGATAGGGACAGGAGAAGAGGAGAGTCAGGTCACTCTATTAGGATTTAGGATCCAAAAAAAAAAAAAAAAAGCCAACCTGATAAATTGAGGTAGCATTGTTTCAGTCTGTTCTATTGATATGCTTTGGCTTAACAGGGAAATGCTGAAAATAGACTTTTCTTTGCCTTACTGATATTTTCTATCTTTGTGGCTGTGCTACCTTGGGTCATGTTGAAAGACTATCACTAACTGATCAGCACCTTTATTTGGATCTGAGAAGAGAGATTTCATGACCATGACAAAATGACATGATTGATACAGTCAAGGTTTGATCTTTTTCCTTTCTCCTAACTCCTATTCCCCATTTGATGTGGGAACCTGCAACTGAAAAAAGTGAATTCTAAAGATAAGCATTTAGCTTAGTGTTCTCTTGAGAACCACATCAGCATTCTGCAGAAGTTTCATTGCACAAAAAACCCAGAGGTTGCATGGAACAAAGAAAAATAAACAGATAGACAGGTTGCCCACTAGTCATTGAATGTCTATGCCTGTTACTGCTTTGCAAATTACAGAAATTTAAAGTCTGTCATTCAGATGTCAAATACATCCAAAAGAGAAGGAAAACATTAGAAGAAAAAACCTAAATGTCTAGTTGGAATAAATAAGAACTGCGTGCAGTGATATGGGGAGACACATTCCAGGGTTGTCTTTGTGGGAATGCCATAGAAAATTGTGAATCAGCTGAAGGTGTGACCCTGAAATAAATTACTGACTCTACTTTGTGGATTATTCTCATTCAGAGTTAAAGTGGTTTTTATTCTTTTTAGCTTAATTTACTGAGTAAGCTAAAATGAATTAGGGCCACTTTAATTCCAAATGAATAATTTAGTCCACCAGTTTAAGTAAAGTGCTTTGGTAGTTATTCATGAGCTATCCCAAGCCTAGGATATAGACTGTTTAATGGCCAGTGGGTTTAGGTAGCAAGGGACACAGTGTACTTGTTCCTTTCAGTTGCATTTACAACCACAAAAGCAATATAAATGAAGTTGAAAAGTTATCTCTTCTGAATTATTTTTTCACCGGTGGTTAATATATGATACCCCAGATATGTACTTAACTAAGTCTATCATGCATTGAAGAAGCTGCTACACACAAATGAATAATTAATACGGGTTTAAGAGCCAACATTTTATGCCATTAAATATAGTACTTCACATCCTCTCTGATTTCATACTCTGTATCAGCATATATTACTACAAGAGAATGCGTAATTACATATTTAGACAGAAAGCTGGGATGATAACTCAAACGGAGTTAAGAGAAGGAGTACTGAGACAAGGAGGATCAGAGCTGCAAACATATTGATATGACCTTTTTACCCACTTGGTCATACGGAGATGCACACAATATATTATATAGTATAGTAATACACACTTAGATGTTTTCTCTTTAATTTAGATGATAGCTGTTCAGAAAATGAGATTGACATTGATGGCTTCATTGTCACGTAGAATATGCAGTGTCTTGACTTCTCTGGAAATTTTAAAGACAGAGTAACAGATTAAAGATGCAAAACTCTCCTATGAAGTAGTAAAGGCTACTAAAGAATTTAGCTGCAGTATTTGCATTGCTCTTCATTACTTGCATATTTATAACACTGTCAGTCAGGCCTGGCATCACTGGAATGAATGTAGTTCTATTGCCAAGTATGATATCGGGCCATGCATAACAGGTTAAAAAAATGTGATTATGGTTATTTTTATACCTTAGTCTTCATTCTCTTTATAGAAAGTGTCCTAGGATCTGTTTGTTGAAGCACAGAATTATTCAAAAGGTTTAAGAAATTTTTCCTGAAAACGTATATGTCTACAGGCCAACATCTACCCGTGAGGGCAGGTTTGAAGGAATAGTTGTGTAAATAAAGCCATGATTGAGCTGTAGAAATCTGAAGAATGTTTCTAGCGTGATTTCGGTAGAAGACACGGTAGTGTGAGGGATATTTCCAGTATGTGAAGAAAAAATCTCTAATATTTTTTCAAGGAAAGTGAAAGTTCTGTGCTCATCACCTACACAGCTGCTGTGCTATAGTTTTTGTTAATCTGACTGTCAGTTCTGGCTCATACTGTGGTATGTGTATTTTAAATAGTCTTAAATAATTAGTGTACTTTATGATCCATAACATCATGTGAAGCTTATTTATAATATGATGCCTTTGTTACAGGAAGTGCCCCTGAAAGAACAAAACTTCTGATCTCAAAATTGCTCCAAAATACATTGTAATATTATAAGCATTTTAATTGAAATATTTCAGGTTCTTAAAATCTATGCCATGTTAGGCATACTTCTCTGTAATACTTAAACTATGGAAGAAACATAATGAATAAGACAAAATAGATAAAATTTCTCATAAGTATGTTCTATTTTTGTAAAACATGAACAAAATACATGTAGCTTGAAGTTAAAAAAACTGTTTATATACCTCCCAAGTATAAACACACAATGGTTTTGTGTGAAGGAGAGACATGAGGCAAGCAAATGTACATAGAAGGTCATGAAGAGAAAACCTGAAGACCGCATAAAAATGTGTCATCTTTGTAAACTGACAGCTTTGCTCCCATGAGATTACTCCTTTTTCTTTCAGTCATCTCGGTATAATGATTTTGACTAAGGCAGGTTGAGACTGGGCAACAGAAAAGAAAGGCTAAAGAGCTATGGAGCTGTCAACATTACATTCCAACCAGCTGCATTTATTCACTTTAAATGGCCTACGTGCAGAAAGATCACTGCAAGTACAGCACAAACTGACTTGCATTGCTTTTAGTGTTTCAAAAATGATCCTAATTGTCTACCCTTTATAGTTCCTTGTCTGCTTCATAAGAACTTCCTGTTATCCATTTTCGTTACCTTACTTTTTTTGCTCTATTTACATAACGTGTTTTCACGTGGTCATATTTTGGAGTAACACAAGAGCAGAGAAGATACTTCTTCCTTCTTTGGGACACAATTCTACATAGCAATAGAGCGGGAAGTGCTCCACAAATTAAATTCTTCTGATCTGAGATGTGCTTCTATCTCATAGCTTTACTGATGTCTGTGAATGTATATACTTCAGTATGTGTATTTATTTAGTTAGTGAGCAGCAGAAGGTAAAGTTACTATCTAACTTTCCTGTACTAACTGGGTTTCTATTTCTGCCTATTGATCTATGTTACTGTGTCAAAGTGGCAGTATGTCACCTCTGTATCATATGAAGAAATTATCAAGATGAACTAAGCAGGACTGTTTAGTATACATGAAAATTTAAAATAAAATAAAATAAAATAAAATAAAATAAAATAAAATAAAATAAAATAAAATAAAATAAAAATAAAATAAAATATAAAATAAAACAAAATTGATTTCAGAAGCAAAGACAGAATCCCCTGAATGTGTGCTGTAGATACAGGATGTGTTGATATGAGCAGAAATCTAGGACTACTTAAAATGTATGGATATACGTTTCTGAAAGTTTACAAGAACAATTTCCTGTGACTGAGATCTATGTGCCATGTGCTAAATACAAGTGTGGAGCTTTCCTTTACTTTTCTGAAACCTAATGAAGTTAGGTAGGCAAGCAACTGTCAGCTGCTTTCCCTACGGTTAGAGAAAGCCTTTGTGGAAATGGAACTGACAGACCAAGAATGAATTTTGGCTTAATGCCTAATGAGGAGGTGTCCTAATTCTTATTTATAGATTGCTAGATGAGAAATACTTGTCGTTAAAAACTACATTGAAAATGCTACCATTGTTAGCATAACATTTATGGAGTAAGAACTTGGGACTGAACTGTATTTCATGGACTCTAGCACTGGAGACTAATTATATATGTGCATATGCAGTAAAAAGAATAGTCTTTCATAGCTTCCTTTTCCCTCTTATTGATACTGAACATCTCCTCTCATCCTCCTCTTGCATAGTCTAAGTAGTTAGCAAATACACAATTGGCCCTTCTCCATTTAGTGCTCTAGTATAGTGACACTTCCTATTCTTTTCACACAGGCTGTGTCTTCCAACTAGTTCATTTCCTACATTTTTGCTGTCGTCTTCTAACAGTAACACAATAGTTTATACTGTTTAACACACTGTGGTAACTTAAACATTCGGATTTTGCATCATCATCCTTATTTAAAGTAATTTTGTTATTTTTCATGAGTATTGAATTTCAGTATCAAACATAATTTCCATCTAATACTTTATTCTAATCCTGACATATTTTAGCAAATGTACTTGCTCCTAATCTAAAAGACCTTCAAATAAACCCCCTTTTTTAATAAAAAAATATTTCAAAGAATGCAGAATATAAAAATAATGAAATACTACAACCTAGGTACTGATATTTTTGGTAAAGCAAAATGTCTAGCTGGACATGTTAAGGACATTTACATTTCTGAAATACTTTATGTATTTCCCAAGGAAAATGTAGAATAAATATTTTACTGTGGAGTTTCTAATACTACTTTCTGTACAGGAATACAGCTAATGCCATTCAACAAACAGAATACGAGATGCGAAACTTTTCCTTCTGCTGTTACCTATCTTGAGTCTTTTTACATGTTGTTGATAAAGATAAGCATATAGATACATTAAAGTTAAATGAAACACAACTTGACTCACCAGCAGATCTTAAAGTATTATGATTAACAGCGGGTTTCCCCAGTGTTTGGTATCAAGTCTGAGTCTTTTCAGTATTTCACAGAGTAAATATAAAGCCACAGCTGACGTAAACAACTATTAGAGTGGTAAGCAACTCTAAGGATGGGGCAGTCTTGCTGGATGACTTCAGTATCCTGGTGTACTGTGCTTTAATAATCACAAGTAAAAATCTGCACCCCCTGCTTGTAGATGTGTTCTGAGAATTGAGAGTTTAATAAATTAATTAATTAGATTAATAGAGAGATTTAGAGAGATTAGCATGAATGCAGTATAATGCTGGTACATAAAGTGAGGAAATAGTTGTACCAATAGCAAGTGAGGGGGCACAGACAGAAAGTCACATCTGGAGGACATGAGGTATTTTTGCAACCAGATCGAGTACTGTGGAGAACTGTACAGCTCAGAGGCTCTTATGGACCAAAGAAAACATGAAGACTTAAGAGGAAGCAGAGAAAAACCTCAGAAATTAAGTGCTTTTAGAAGGCAATAACAATAAAGAAGAAACAAATACCAATAGGTGTGAAAGTAAAGTTGAGGAATCCAAATATAAAGTAAGGGTCCGCAAATTCACAGTAATCCATGTAGCCTGCATTGGCTGGGCAACAATTTTCCAATGAAAGTCACGTGAATACGTGCACTGCATTTATCAAAAGGAAAAATTTCTAAATGACACTAATGAATCTCAAGCGCTACCACTAGGATAATTTTCTTCTAAAAGAAAGAAAAATACATAAGTAGAAAAAAACAGGCCTCCTCTTGTTCTTAAGGAAAAAACCCCACCCACCTCTGTTTTAAAAAATATGTCTTTTTTTTTTTCTGATGTCCATCTTCTATGTCAGATGCCATGTTTCTAAACCAGTATTGCCTCATTGTTTGTTGACTTATAGCAGCCAGCATGGAGTATCTTTATATTTTGCCTTTCCTAACACCCCAGGGCCATAGCAGAGGCAGCTTCCTGCACAGTCGCATCTGCTTCCCTAACTTTAGTCATCTTGGTCCAAATGAGATTGTACTTATTCATAAGGAAGACAGTGCTCTCCTCCAGAGCTTGGGCGGTCTCGCTGTCTTTAGGTGAACACTGCTGGATTCACCAAACTCTTTAAAGCAGGACCACAAGACCCTGCTCAAAATTTGCGGACTCAGTGGCTGAAGAAGAAAAGGTCTTGTTATGGTTCTACAGTGACACGTACAGATCTCCAGAACCTTGCTGTGCTGCGATTGATCAGGCTTTGAGTAAAATATCTACCACTGGCTTTCTAACAGGCACCCCACAGGCCTCATCTGTCACTGGTTATTTATATCAAAGTGACCTTAGAGTGATGTACGAGCAGAAGATGCTTAGGGAGCATTATATCGATGATCAAGGAACATGTCCTACCAGGCTGTCAGTGGCCTCAGAACAGGCTCCTTGAGGGCAGCCTGGCATTCAGCCATCAGTCTCCCTGTGCAGAGCACTGTGGAAAGTCCCATGGTCTGGCAGGATCACAGGTCAGCTCCCTGCTCAAGTCACCAAAGAAAGCAGAAGCAGTGGAGACAGACACGGGCTATTCACCCCTTCCATTCTAAAAACAGTATTAACAGAAATCCTACTGGAAGGGTTATGAAGATGCAGAGCCCCTGGTTAGGAGCAAAAACTGAAGAGCTGGATTGTTGTTCTGCCCTGGTCAGGTTCTGACCATCAGAAAAAAATACAACATATTTAATTTGATAGGTTTTATTCTTTAATTAACATGTTGAGTGATCATGCTTTATAGTATCATAGTTCTGCTTTCATGTGGGTTCAAAAACACAGCTAATATGTCTGCTTTTAGTTCATTGCAGCAGTTTTGAACAGTAGCAGAATATTTATGAACTCCTACAAACCCTACCATCAGCTGTAATTCCTTTTTCCTAATGAAAACTGCAGCCGACAAGCAGCAGCATCAATGGATTGAACATGATAAAAATTCACAGCCATGAAGCAGTATGCCAAGCCTGAAGTAGAGTAAGATGACTGGTTTTAGGTACTCACTTTCCTGGTGCCTCAGTTTATTCACCCTCAGCACATGCAGAAAATATCAGCAATTTTTCCATCACTGTGTAAGTATATGGAAAAGGAAATCTAAATAGATATGTGTGATTCTTAAGTACTATTTCATATCTGGTATGAATGTAGAAATGCTCATTTCTTAACAGCCTTATGGGGTGGGATGAACAGGTTTCAGAGTTGCTTATCATTTGGTTATTGCCTGTAACATTTTATCCCTCTATATGCTCAATGTAATTATGATTCTTGGATTACATCCCACCCAATTATGATTCTTTTATTTCTTTCAATAGGTAAAGATGCTATTATTTTTATTATGAAGAAGCCTAATGTAGGAAGTAATAATTTGCTTTTAATGTAAATCATAGTGCGCTTGAGTAGATGCAATAATTTTTTTTTAATTTCTATTTTTCCAAATGCATTCACTGGTATAATAATAATTTTTTGCTTCATGAGATGGACAGAAATATTTAGGGCTGAATTAAATGTTTAACTCAGAAAGGGCTTTTGGTTTATTTTCTGTGATTTTTTTAAATTAGAATTCAAATTCAACCTGTAGCTATAATTAAAAAAAAATTAAGCTATTTCAACGTGTATGGAATGCTACTCTTCTTGATTTTGCCTTTCTTCTCTTTTGTCTGAAACTCTTAGCTTAGTCCAGGTTAATCAATGAGTCTGGCCTTGAAGCAGTTTTTTTTTTGAAATAAACTCTTCATATGAAAAACATCACCTACTGCCCACTGAAATTCACTGGTACAGCATTAGTACATTCAGTTCTGAATTAGGTTTAATATAACCACCTGCAATTGTTTGTGACGTTTTTCTTCTGACAGAAGTTACTTAGCTTAGAGTTAATAGTAAATAGTGATGGAAATGAAATTAAATATATATATAATACTAAAATTTTAGTTAAGCAGAGCTGTTACAGTACCTCAGCTTATATATCCTGAGGATGCTCTGAATTAAATTCAGATACAGCCAATGAAAACAGAAGTCCTGATCATTAAATGATCCTCTGTCTTCCTCAACCCTATAGACTCCTCCTGCAGTAAGCAGAGCCAGACTTATCCTGATCAGACATGCATGCATATGTGATTTTTTTTTTTCTTTTTCCATTTTTTTTTTTTTGTCTGGCTGACATGTTTCTTTAGATATTATTTAGTTAAGAATCAGGACTCCTGCTTTTCCTGATGCCTTGAAGGCTGCCGCAGTCTCCTTTCTCCTACTCCAAATTCTGTGTCCTACAACTAACTTTGTAAGTTTTCCAAGACATGAGAGAGGTTCTACTCATTGTAGAGGGCATGAGAGGAACCAGAAGAAACTCCTGCCCAACCGGTTATACCTGGAAACCAGTGATTACACAGGCCTTTTAAAACTGGGTCGGAAACTCTCCTACATCCTCAATTTTTAAGTCTTTTTATTTAGAATCCCTAAGCTGTGTTTTGACTACCAGAGTTAGGGAGGTAAATGGCCACAGAAATATTGCAACTTTCTAACTATTAGTCCCAATTCTGGATGTACAACTGGTTTGTGGAACTGGTGTGGAACCCACAGTTCGCTGTAGCTGTAAAGAGCAGCTAAAGGATTTGTCTTCCCTCACACAATGAAAGAATTATCAGTACTATTTTACTGCCCTAGTCATAATATTTGGAATAATTTATTGTCATTACCTTTTAAAAGACTGTCACTTAGAGGCAAATCCAAGCTGACCTCATTGTGGATAAGGATTTAGTGAAACCACACTTTAACTACCTGTATTTATTCCTATAATCTAGGGGATTAAATTGTATGGATATGCTTAAGAATCCGCATGGGCTAACAGAACATGAAGAAAGGAGTTAGAAAATCATAATTTATTATTCTAGGTCTGCCAGTCCTGTGCGTTGCTCACAAACACAGGAATTAATCTGTCTGGGGCAAGTTCTGCTCACACAGCAGTTATATGCACATTTAATTCCATTATTTAATGACTTTTGATGTACACTGGTGGAGGTGAAAGTATTGTCATTTGTAGGTGATGTTACTCTGATGTTCAGTATTAAAACTACAACATGAGGCAGAATGAGGTTTGTCTATTCTTTTAGTAGTGGGAAAGAATAATTGAAATGCACCATATAAAGTAATCAAAATGATATATAAGTGCTAACTTTGATTACCAATATAAGGGGTTGTATATTAGTATTAATGACTTATTCTTGGACAGAATCTGTTACATAAAAAAAAAATTATTCTTCATGTCTTTTGGGAACTTGTAATGATTTTTTAAAAATATAAATTACATGGAAGTAAGAAATGGGGACATCTGTTCTATGGCCTAAAGTCTACACATGCGCTGTCATGTGGCACCAAGCCTTTATCCCAGAGGTAGATCTTGTGCACCCAGACTATCCTTTTGAGATGTTTTACATATGTTCGCATGTGGGCATTTGTATAACCATGTCTTGCATCAGTGGGTTCTGCAGTTATCCTGGGAAATAAACTGCTCTGACTGTAGTTATAACTACCTCAGGGCTCCAGAGTCAGTTCTGGCACAGAGCGCTCCAGTTCAGTCAGGCTTTGCAGACCCATTGCTGCAGCACTTTCAAAACACATTAAAACTAATGGAACGTTACTTTTGAAACCTAGGATTCCTTGAATAGATTTTAGTGAAGTTTGCTACTTATATATCAAGCAAATAATGATTTTTAAAAACCAGAATGGTATTTTCATTTGCCAAAAGTTGTGTCTAAAATCATAAGATTTTAGTTTTTAGAAGTATTTTATTTAATTTGAGATGTCAATGAGTACTAAGTTGAAGTAACCTTTTTTTTTAATTATAAATAGAAAAGATCACATTTAAGGGCAACAAAGCTGGTGAGGGGTCTAGAGAACAAGTCTTATGAGGAGCAGCTGAGAGAGTTGGGATTGTTTAGCCTGGAGAAGAAAAGGTTGAGGGGAGACCTTATCACTCTCTACAACTACCTGAAAGGAGGTTATAGTGAGGTGGGGGTCAATCTGTTCTCCCAAGTAACAAGCAATAGGACAAGAGGGAATGGCCTCAAGTTGTGCCAGGGGACGTTTAGGTTGGATATTAGGAAAAACTTCTTTACCGAAAGGGTTATCAAGCATTGGAACAGGCTGCCCAGGGAGGTGGTGGAATCACCATCCTTGGAGGTATTTAAAAGACGGGTAGACGTGGTGCTGAGGGACATGGTTTAGGGGTGTGTTTTGCATAGGTTTATGGTTGGACTCGATGATCTTGAAGGTCTCTTCCAACCCAAGTGATTCTATGATTCTATGATTCTAAATATATCCTGAAAAATGTAGAAATTATGCCACAAGGTCATTACAGAATGTGTAGTCTCTGTATTATCTCTAAAGCTAGGATTCTTTTTCTGTGGTCTTCTTCTGAGAATTGGTACCTTGTGAGTTTCAAATCAGTTTTTCAGGCTACCTAACATACTCTTGATTGAAGCACACTGTACAATTTTTGTGGACCACATAGGCAATGAGTTATTTCTGATTTTTCTGCTTATAAACTCCTCTGCTTATGCAGGTTTTGAAGGCTTTTTTTTTTTTTTTTTTTAACTGAATGTGAAATACATCTAATCTGTTCATTGTGGTAGTAATGTTGAGGCCATGGTGGTCTAAGTATATAAGCAAGGCAAGGTCAGTAAGTGGCAGTAATAAAACACCTAGGAGCTTTAATGTTTGATGCCTCTACTTAAGAGCTGAAAGCTTGTGTACCAAAATCTGCATATTTGCCCCCACTACTTTAGCTGTTCCAAAAAAATGCATTATTTCCACCCAAAACCACCTCCTTTTTTCCTCAATACTCACTGTTTTTTATTTTGATCTTCCTTTGCATATTGGCTAGCTGTGACTAGAGATACTGCTTTTATAGTTCTGATTCTGATTCCTGGTTGGACAATCAGCATATATACTATTAAGTCTCTAGTGAGCATAATTTAATTTATTGATTCAGAATTTACTTACTATAAATATTCCATTATGCATGCTTACAATAGACTGCATTTGACAACACTTCTTTCAGGTAACTAAATCATTAGAATATTTTCAGAGAGCCAACACACAAGAGACAAAAACATAATTTGAAGCAAATTCAATTTTTTGTTTGAAAATATCTTTATAAAAAAGATATTTTTGTAGCTACTTTACTGAGCTCCCTAGTGAGCCCATTCTTTTCCAACCCCTTTCCTGACAGCAGAGTAGAGGCAGAGGGAGAGATTTATCAGGTATTTGTGAGCAGATGTGCAAGTAGATCTGGAGAGCATTCAAAAAAGGTTCATAGGAGTAGCATAATGTGATTCCAGTCTTAAGCCTCTCTTAGACAGCCATGATATACATCCTAGTTGTAGGTCTCCAGCTGTTAAGAGAAAGTCTGTTTGCACTATGTAAAACACCACTAACTGCAGAATTCTCCATGAAAGAGATACTAGTTTATCTATGTTCATAAGCAACAGGTCATTCTTAGAATGCATTTACGTAACTTACAGTCAGAGTTCCCAGCTTAAGAAGTATCATAGTCTCTACAGTTCTAAGTGCAGAACTAAACAGCTTCACTTGCTTCACTTGCAGTCCCCTGGCTGCAACCTCCAGATATTCATACATGTTGACTATTTCTTCAAAATATGGACCATGATGAGCTAAGACAGATTTTAAGTAACCACATCGTGTATTATGCTGACAAGCTGAAATAAGTTACATGAGGTATATCTTGTGCAGCCATCAGGGAATAGATGTTTTTTAATGATCCTTATTATTGACATCTGTAGGTGAAGCAGCCACAATTCTCCATAAAGTACACTGACATTAATCATTCTGGAGGTCAAAAGGTATAAATGGTTGCAGTATATTTGCAGGAGATGCATGAGAATTTTGAAAGAAGTGATTCAAGTGTCTGATATCATGTAGGGATGTAGAAGCAGAGTACTAAAATCAGTTACTTTGATATTTATTGATGAAAGACAGGCATGCCCTTCCACCTCTGAGGATGATACAACTTCAGCAGTGTCATCCCTATCGTTCTCCCTGAGTATCAATGTCACATTGACTAGATTGTGTTTTATATTGCTTTCTAATCTAATCAGAGAACTGGACCAGGAGGCACTTTGCCATGATTGAATAGATATCTCTGTCACAGCTATGGAACAGCATTTTAAAAAGTTTTTAAAAATGTGTATATTGCAAAAAATCAAGTATACTAATGGCTGTCGGAGTAATCTGTGTATTTTTTAGACCTGTAAAGCATTATTATCATAGTCTCACTAATTCTAATGGATTCATTTTCTTGACCCAGTAAAGTGCTGTTGTTCCAGTGTTAAGAGTAGTACATTATGATCAGACAGATTATGCCCATTAAATATGTCTGCTTTCGGTCAATTTTTCTGCTGTAATTTTTTATACGTTGGCATTAAGTATTTGATCTAGTGTTAAGAAAGAGAGAAATCTTGCACCTCTGCTGTTCTTTAATGCAGGCTTCAGGGTGAACTTCCCTAAGAGGTGGTTGACAAACTATGCATTGCGTAGCTCAGATCTGCAGTTCAACAGTTCATTTGCTTTTATAGAGGCATTGCATGGACAACACCTGTCAAATAAGCCGACGTTGTGGTCTTCTCTGACACTATGGGCCACAGAGGGGGGAAGGATGTGTTAGCAGATGAGGTCAGATATTTTTTCTAAGTGTGGATTCAGGCTTTTTAGCCTCAGTGGGTCCTTAAAATCATTAAATGAATTGCTGAGTCTGACCCTGAAATGAAAATCTCAGAGACCTAATGTCCTGGTTTGAGATATGTTTAGTGGACAGCCCAGCCTAAACCGTGACACCTACAAAAGCGTGCTTTTACTAAATCCAGTGAAAACATCTAACGGGTTTCAAAAAAATTCTGAAAGATCTAGGTCCAAGTGATTTTCATTGATAGATTTAGGGTAAATCTCTTACGTGCTTTCCTACTTATAATCCCATGCATGTATTTCTGAAGGAAGGATTTAGTTATTGTGAAAATCTGTTCTGAGGTTTAAATTTTGAATCGCTGATTTTACGTTCATTCATGTTGTGTCTTCCCATTAAAATAATTCTGTTGACTACAGAGTCATATTTGTTAAGGCCATAGGTGTCACCGTAAGAGTTCAGACCTTTTAGGAGGTTCCAGGTCCATTCTGGAAGCTATTGCAATGCTCTACACACCAAGGTGCTTTGCCATACACATATCTCCCAGGCTGAACTAGGTGGAATAGTATGTTTCAGATTGGATGCATGTGATCATTAACCTGCCAGTGATGGTTAGCAAAGGCTAAATATCCTTGTGAACAGGTTATGTAAACCTTTTAGCTCGAAGTAGATCTATGGTTTTGGAAAAGACCTTTTAGACCACGTCCTCAGCTGACAGAATTTGTCCTGGCTGGGTGGGAACCATGCACGCTGACAGCAGCCAAGCATCCTCCCCTCCCCTCCCCTCCCCT
>VZSF01002158.1:181698-370981 GCA_013398295.1 Chionis minor
CCTCCCCTCATTATTGTTCCTTCTCTTCATACAGCTTCACAATCTTTCAGACTTTAAACTTCCCTGTCATAAATTCATAGATAATTCATCTCAAATTTTAATGAATGGTGCTATCATTTAGAAGAGATTAGTCAACCATCTGCAGAAATGTCTGCAGTAAATAGTTGCAGGGCAAGGAAATAGTCTAGGTGTCCTTGTGAATCCTGCTTTCTACAATTACCTTTATTTACTTTTCAGTGTTTCTAGAAGAAAAAAGAAAGAGAATGAATTTATTGAATTCAAGAATAGCTTAGAGAATTACAGCTTATCCCCAGTCAACTTCTATTGAGTTGTAAATATACAGAGCAATAAAGAGGGACATACTAGCCTGTGTGTAATATCTAGGTAGCTTGCTGCAGTATTCAGTAAAAAGGGATTGTTTATATAAAAAGGCTACTATCCTGAAATAACTACTGTACCGGCTAACCATATCAATAATTCAATTAATTAAAAAAAAGGAAAATACTTAATGCAGAAGAAAAATAGTACGAAATGTAAGAAAGCAATGAAGATACCAAAGTATTATGATGATACCGTGATTTAAATTTTTAAAAGCTACACATGAATAAGTTATTATAGTAGAAACATTAAAATGATGAGAATACTACAAGAGAATGCATTTAAGGTCTTTCATTTAAAAAGCAAAAATAAATAAAAGTAATCCCCTGTGTTTTCATTCTTTAATGTGTTATTACATCCATGAATCTCTTGAGACAACAATAGGGAATATGACAGAATAATAGACTGCTGAATGTACAGGATTTTTTAATGTTAAACTCAATAATGTAAATTTCCTTTATCAGTTTTATTATTTTTATTTGAATACAGACATTTTGGGATGGATTGCTAGGGAAATATTTGAATAGGAAAAATGTGAACTATAGAGCATCTTCTGCGTACTAGCCATGACATGTCAGATTTAGTAGAGATATAAATGGGTAAAGCTGCAGTTTGGGCTTTCATTCACTCCTCCTTTTCCTCTTTGCTTAGTTAAATTTCTGCAAAGCACATATGAAAACACAGTACCTGTTGTGGTGACATTTTACATTTATTTTGAACAGGTATGAGTCACTTCAATAGATTCACATGCTCAGTTTCTCCTGCCTAGGTGTAAAATTATGAGCAATTGGGCCCAGGAAGGCAAGTAGTAGAGCTTGCATAGTTTCAACATTCTGTGCACATGCAAACTGAATAAATATTACATCTTTATGATATTCTTCACTGACCAAATCTGTAGCCATGAATAAACAGGTTTAGATCCCACCAAAGATAATGGCTGGCCAAGGCAGTCACTGCAGAGATGCACAAAGAGATGGCAGATTACATTGCCACAAGAAATTCTAGCTCATCAGGATTTGTGCTATAATTTATATTTTAATTCAGTAGTATTTCATGTCTTATGTCATGAAAAATAGTAGCAGTAGTATTAATCCAGCATTATTTCCTAGGAGCAAATGGGTCTCCCTAGAGACAAACACAAACTAATTACCCATGTAGAATATGCTGACTGTTTAGAATACATAATTATTTTCCCTAATTTTCTGAAAGATGAAAAAGTGCATACATGTATGTATCAGTATATCTCTGTGTGCAAGAAAAAGGAAATCTTGTATCTAATTTCCTACAAATGTTAACCTTTTACTTGATAAAATGCAAGACTATTATAATGAAAAAAATGAATTTGTTAGCACAAATACTATTGCCTTTCATATTTCCACCACTATTAAAATCCTCTCCATGTTTTCATGAGTAATAGGATATCTTTCTCACTGTGTTCGTGAATACAGCTCAGTTCAGATCTTAATTCACTCTGGTAAAAGAAATTATTCCATTCAGTTTGAAACTGGTCAAAGCTCTTCTATACTGATTTGGAGAGCCAAAAGAGGACTTTTTATGGGACCAGGATCTACATAGGAAGTAGGCAAAGGCTGTTTTAAGAATGTTTTCCACATTTGTTAAGAAGAGGTTCCCATGGAAATCTAATTCAGCTAATAGCTATGTTAGCATTTTGGCAACTTGCCCGTCTGCTGAGG
Source organism: Chionis minor (assembly GCA_013398295.1). Classification (NCBI taxonomy): domain Eukaryota; kingdom Metazoa; phylum Chordata; class Aves; order Charadriiformes; family Chionidae; genus Chionis; species Chionis minor. The sequence continues at coordinate 183,771 of VZSF01002158.1, forward strand.
AAATAACATTTTAAGGGGTTCCCATAGAAAGCCATAGCTTAAGTCAGTACTGCAGAGTGACGATATTCACTGATGCCCCGAAGCTCTGTGTCCTGTCAATGCCGCATTTGAGAACAAGTGGTTCCTTGTGGGGCCTGGGTGCCCTGCTACAGTGAAGCAGGGCGGGAGACAAGGAAGGGAGTGCTCCTGGGGTTTTATTCTCTTTTGTCATGGGGTTTACTGTAAGGGAAAACAACCTGCAGCTCATGTTTAGTTTTTTTTGGGTGTTTTGGCTTTTTTAAGTCCAACCCCGCAGAAGAAGAACTTCAAAAAAAGCTGCCAAAATCTCCTCAGTACTTTGAATGTAATGATTTTTTTTTTTTTCATATGGGAGATAATTTTATAGTAAAAAAGAAACAGAAAGTCCTTCCTTCTCAGTTCAGTGCAAAATTGTGCTTCCAAGTCAACACACATTCTGCCATCTAGTGACCAGAAGAAATTGTACTGACCAGCCGCAAGTGTGACGAGAAACCCCAAGTACTGCTACTACTGCATATTGCGCTAGTATCTTTGTGGGAGAAAATTTAGAATGGGCTACAAAGACATTAAAAGCACAGGAAAATTTTTCAAGCTAAAGGAAGTCTGAAATGAATCAGATCTATTGAAATCATTCAATAGCTCCGTCCAAAAATTAATTGAAACAAATTGGTTCTTTATATATTTCTATAGGTCTCTTTCTTCCCTTCCCCCGCTGCATCCCATTCTTCCCCTTCACCTGGGACTTACATCAGCATTTTGCATAATTTCTGGGAGAAACATTTGTGTGCTGGCACAGAGAGGATGCCATGTTACTGCACGTGAGACAGTTTGCATTAATGCACATTCTGGCTGCAGGGCCTTTAATATTCATTCCGCAGTCAAGAGTAATTGAAACCACTCATTTGACTATTTACAGATCAGGAGTGGTAGGATAGTATGAAGCACACTGCCGGAGTGCTGTGGGTGAGAGAAGAAAATGACAGTCACTTTGGGGAATCAATTGCCTCTTCTTGCTTTTAAGGTTCTCATCAGCCTTCAGGGAGCTGCTCACCATCTTACTGTCCAGGCGGTTCAGTACAAGCTGAGGATGCTTAGCAACTCCCAGAGGTCACTTTACATTTTACATGCCCTAAGGGTTAACCCCAAAGGTCTCAGAATCGCCTTTTTTAGTTCAGCAGTTCATTCATGCAGTTGTCACCACTGAGTACTATGCTGAAAAAGCCCTTTTTTTTTTTTTTAATGCCAGTGTGTGTGTTCCGTGCCAGTAATACCACAATTCGTAATAGATGGTACACCTCTAACCAGATCAATACATTTACATTGTCAAGTTCCCATGAACTGTNATTCATGCGGTTGTCACCACTGAGTACTTTTCTTAAAAAACCCCTTTTTTTTTTTTTTAATGCCAGTGTGTGTGTTCCGTGCCAGTAATACCACAATTCGTAATAGATGGTACACCTCTAACCAGATCAATACATTTACATTGTCAAGTTCCCATGAACTGTGACATAAAAGTAACCGTAAGAGCCAAACCAGCATGGTTTATAATGTCATCTGATGACTAGAATATAGATGTAACAGGCTTACAAATATTATTATTAAACAGCCTAGGCATAAAATCTGTTTACATGACTCTAACTTTAATGATTATCCACTTGTCAAAAAGCAAAGACTAGCCACTGGTGAGTAGAACCATGCAAAGCCGGTGTTTTTCTTTTGTATTGCTCAATCTTCCTACTTTGCATTTTTATACTGTTAACAGATGTTTTTTCTTCTTTGTTCCTACAGAGAGCACATGGCACCTCTCTTCTCTCCTAAAAATGTACACCTACATTGGCCGCAAGATTTTAGCTTCTCCTTTAAAAACTAAAAAGGTTACTCAATAGGAATAAAAATTCCCATAACATAACATAAAAATAAAGGTAAAGCCAATGGGATTACAGATAAAAGTTGTTGCAAATAATACTCAATTGTAAACTTTGGAATTAACAGAAATCATTGTTGTTTTTTTTTCACACCTAGAAGGAAGTGCTTCAGAGTTGTATGTAAAATGAAATGATAAATCGCATCCATATTAAGATATATGCATTGCTAAAACACTTTCAAGTATTGATCCAGCTGAGGAGGGAAAGAATATGCATCCTATTGCAGGAAACTATTGTAGTTCCATAGCCACCAAAGGACCACTGACAGCAGCACACATTTTTTTATCAGATAATTAAACCTCATATTTTCTACCACAAATGTTTGGAATATGTTAAGATTTGTTATAAGTCGTGGTCTGGTTAAAATGATCCGTTCAAGGTTCCCCATAATGTTATTTGTAACTTACATTTTGAGGTATTTCTTTATGACTTTTATTCTCATGCAGGTAGATGATAACATCAACAATGTAGTAAAAAGCATTAAAACCCTTTCATGTTTCCAGGCCTAACCCAGAGTCACACTGGTGATTTCTGGATCAGGCCATGTCTGATTTTCATTCTGCTGCTGAAAATATTCATGGCCCTCTTTATTTAATGGCACAATCTGATTAATATCAGTGTTCGAGGTAAAAGAAGAGGAGGACTGTCCTGTTCCACCTAAAGGAAAATTAGGACAGGCATCACCGAAAAATTCTGTACAGAAACTCATGTCTGCAAAAATACCTTCTTCTGGGTTAGAAAACTTATTTTCAGCAGCAAGAAATAGGTAAGAAAAGTGAGAATGAGAAAAATTCCTTTACTCAGAATCTCAATTTAAATATCCAATATTATATCCAGGACATCAGGTCTTGAATCATTCAGAACACCTCTCCACCAGATACTGTCTAGAGTAAGATGGTTCCTATCACCTTTCTCACGCAAACAGGTCCTTGGAACTACTGTGCATTAGGCTGACTTGGGTTAAAATGCTTTCCCAGCCCAGAAAACATTTAAATACTACTCTGTGAAGTATTGGGGGAAAACAAATGCATAACTGGTTCATCTTCTATGTTCTACATTTAGCTAGGATCAGAAAATGGAGGAAAGTTTTATTCTATTTAGTATTTACTGTAAAACACAGCATTCACTTAAGTAAGATATTTTATTATAAAATGCTTCATAAAAAATACATTAGTGTTGAGCTTCTTAGATTAAACAATTTTGAGAGCACTGCTTGTACTTATATGCAGAAACTGGACACTTCTGATCCCATTACGAAAATGTACTTGACCCTTATTTTTCTTTTCTTATGAGGCCTGAATTTTAATGAGGCCTTAAAGTCCTCACTCATGCCAGTACACTGCATTTCCTGTTACCGCTTTTGTTCTCATGCGGCATTTTGTTAAAAACTTCAGCTGAATATGAAAATGAGAACACTGCGTAAGTCTGGTTCCATTTTTGGACAAAACTTGTAAAGAAATATTTTTATCTTTGCTATGAAACATTTATCTTTAATGTATATTCATATATTTACAATATAAATGCTTAATATTTCAAAAGGAGATTAGCTGAAAAGTGCATCTCAAAGACCAGCAGCAATAGTTGAACTGAATTGAACATGTAAATTAAAAATGTGCTGCTCCTAAGTGGAAAAATTAAAAAGTTGAGGCATGATTAGTTCCTGTATCAATGACTTGTGTTTGATTTTGCTTGGTGATACGCGTGAGTAACTCCATCATTGTGAATGGAGCTACACTGGGTGTGAACAGTAACCCTGAAAACTGATTTCCCAGAATTCCCTTTGCCTCTTCACCGGAGGTGTGTCTCTGGCGGGACACTGCGTGTGCCTGTGCCCAACACAGGATGCTGCGGGACTGGGACCGGGGCATTCACCACCGCCCTGTATGCCTCTGGAAAGCCTTCCTTTAGCAAAGGTCTCCCATTATTGCACGCTATTTGTAGCTTAAAAAAATAGAATTAAGTCTTCTGCCAGAATGGTGCCATATCCTCTAAATTGCCTGACAAGCAGGCAACGTCCAGGCAGCAAACTGAAGAGCAAACCTGCCTTGCTTTCACAGGCTCTTCAGGGGAAAAGCTATGTAAAGTCTCTTGTCCTTCACCACGTCGTTAATTACAGATTAAATGGTCACCTGGACTGCACTGTGTAAAAATTGTAAAAGTATCATTCTAATCTTAATTTGCGTTAGAAGATTGATTGTAAAACTTTAATTATAAATTATAATTATGAAGAGATTTCCCACAGAATAAAAAGCTATCTTAAATCGGAGGAGCTGTAGAAGAGGTGTATTTTGTACAAATATATTCATAAAATTTTACAACACACATATGTATGTATATACATACATATATGTACTTAAATTACATTCATGTATGTATATAAATAATTTCATTATCTTTTTTATATATTTCTGGGATGTATTAAAAATGTTGAGTGTTTAATTCTCAAAATATATTTTATTAATTAGATTTTCAAATATTCTCTTTAGAATGCAAACTGCATTGCTGTTCTCAAATGAATAATTAAATTTATATTTTAAGTGGTGCCATTAATGAATATTTACAAAAAGAAACAGTAATTTGGAGAAATATATTAATAATTTACGAGACAGGAAAAAAAACCTCTCTCTGCTGATTGACCCCTTAAAGATACATTTACCTTTTATTATTTCTTTACTCTAAATAGAAGTTTAAATATGGTTACTGCAATGATTTATCAAAACACCGTGTTTGCAAATAATATCTATTAGTAGCATGTACATCTTACATAATGTTTTGCATCTTTTGAGGCAGGAAGGTAAGTTTTATTATCTTCATGACTTTACAAGTTGGGGAGAATTTTGAATTTTGCATTTGCAAGGTAACCTTCCAGCAGAAAGGTATTTTTTAACGTGTACATTCGTAGTGCTTCAGACACCTTCTGCCTCATCAGAAACTTCACGGTTGTAGCTGAAGTAGCTTCAATGTCAACCCGCGGTTCCCAGCACACACTTCCTAAATTAGAGTCCCAACAGAAACGGGATGTTTCGCACCACGCTGCGGACAGCTGTGTGTGCCTGGGAGGACCAGAGGGGCCTGTGCGGAAGATGCAGCAGTCCCTCTCTAAGGGAAAACAGGAGGTTTGCACAGCACCAGAGAGGGAAAACGACAGCAGTGACAGGATGAAAAACGAAGCACTCCCATCTCCCACACTCTGGGCCTTTATGTCATTGATTTTTACATAGATTTCCCTATTAAAATCAATGTGGACATCTTTTTAAATAACTGAGGGCAAGATATAACCTGTAGTCTTTGTAACTTGGAGCCTTCAAAAAGGAAACCGTGCACAAGCACTTGTTCTGCTGGATTCAGCCTAAAAATTAAGCAGTTTGTCGGCAAAATTATTATTATTATTTCGCATAGCCACCATTCCCAAAGATGACTCATTATCTCTGTTGAAGGCTTTGTCAGCTTGAAAGACGAGTGTAGAAATAGAAGTCCTCTGGAGGAGCAGCAGGCTCTGCTGTAGAACAGCACTGTCTAACACCGTCACAATAATTTTCTGGTGTGGTTTGCACTGGTTCAAAATATAGGAATAAAATGTCTGCATTTGAATAATTGTTTTTGTCCCGCGTCATACGGCTGATTTATAGTATGTGTCACTACATTGAATGTTGGGTCATACAATAAAATCATGTTTGAAAATCTGCAGAAACAAATTTAAGTATTTATTAAAAGCTGAGTGTAGCAAAGTTAAGTTGATGTTAACTGCCATGATCACTTGCCTGACTCTTACCAGCAACTTCCAGGTATGTTTAGGAACATATTGCATGAGACAGTATGTGACTTTTGAGAAATGTCTACACACAAGCTTTCATAAACCTTTATTCTGTCTTTAGAATTTGGAATGATGGGAGATCATACAATTAAAAGTCAGCGACCTCGATCTGTTCATGAGAAAAGGGTCCCTCAGGAACAAGCTGATGCTGCTAAATTTATGGCACAAACTGGTAATACATCAGTTACATTTTTCTATTTACTGTTGTTAATTTTAGCAAAACCACTGCATGTTTCCATAATCTTTTGCTGCATATTTGTCAGTTTTCTAAGCTGATACTTTTTTTGAATCATTTATTTTTTTTTCACCAGTTAAAGTCCATAAATAAAGTAGCTGAGTATTAGGTAGATCATACAAAAACATGCACTGTGAATGTGGATACTGAATCATTTAGTGTAAGCATGAATTTCTTTAGTAGTAAAAGCAGTCTCACACGTACAAGACACAGGACAGCTTACTGTGACACACTAACTTTTTTTCAAAGATGTTAAGAACATGCTTCAGAATTACTTTATAAATAGACTGAGGTCTAATCCCAGCCTTAGGCGTTTATCAAATTAATTAATTACTAGGGTGACTTTAATGTGCGTACATTCAGCATTTACTATCTTTGGCCCAGCACAACGTTCTATTCTCTAGTTTCCTGATTCATAATTGCTAAATGAAATTGGCCGTAAGTAGTTTTTAATTGGATGTGCAAATTATCTAACTGTTTTTCATCTAAACACATTCGCTAATTTTGTTTGAGCAACTTCATCTTCTTTAGATAAAGATACCAAAATGATATTACAAACCTAGAGCTGAAGTAATTAAAAAAAAAAAAANTTACCAACAGTTACCACAACCGCCTTTGAGGTCAATGATAAATTTCAGTGGTGAGTTGAATTAAACTCTCATACACTAAAACTTCTGTCCATTTTGACATAAGTAATGATCTGTGTATCTGTTGGTAAAATCTAACTCGTTAATGCTTCCCTACACACTCCATTCCAGTAAGTTACTGCGTGGAAAGTCTTGTGCCCCACAATTATTGTATGGATTTCAAACAACTTACTCTGTATTCCATAGTTACTAACATAGAAAATATGCCTGCATCAGTCATACATAATGCTTCCAGTTTATATTCACTTTAGTAAAAGAGCTGTAATTGCTTCTAGTTACGTTGCATGTTGACTTCCTTAGTAGTAGGGTGCTTTACTTAACAGATTTGCAGAAATCAACAGAATAGATCTAAATACACGTATGGCCAATCAGTGTAGCTCTGTTTGGTAAAGAATTTAGAAGGGAAAAAAGTCTGTTTCCCTCCTATTAATCTATAGGACTACTTTTATGGCTAACTCCCGGTCGATACTACTGTAAGCAAATGTAGTGGAAGAAGGGAGCCTAGAACCCTCTTGGTCTCCATGCAGTTTTTCTTTAGGCAAGTAGAACTTATTACTTACATACCTAGCTCAGACTTATAATGTTAGTTGCTTACTACATAGAATAACACCTTTGCTTTTATGCTGCTTCTTGAATTCATACAATTACTTCAAAAAATGAGTGAGATGATCTGTTTTATTTCCTCATATAAATCCCTAAAACTTTCATATTATCAGGTAAAACTTGTATTTGATAATTTATAGTCACGCATTGCAGTGCATCTATTATGGGTGTTAGAGAACGGCATTATAAATGCAGCACTTATGCCATCACCTTCGATTAGATCGTGTGTGTGGAGTGGGATATGAACGTTCAAAATCACACAAGCTTGGTTTTCAAGGTCCTGTTCTGAAAGCATGTGAGATGTATCAGTAGAGGATATAAATTTACACGCCCAGCTTTGAGGAAATCTGTATTTTACATACCGTAGGTTAACACATTTTAAGTAATATTGCGCTCTTTTTGGACATACTTACTAATTTTCATCTCTTCTTCATTTTGATTTTCCTTTGTAGTGATCATTCCATATTTTCTTCACCTCTAATGCATTCATTTTCTTGTGATATAATTAATGTGATTATCTTCTTAAACTGATTCATAAGGTTCTTTTCTAACATATCTATCTCATGAATTTACCCATGTACTAAGAATTCTAATAGCCTTTAAAGTAAATGGATACTGAGTTTATGAGGTTTCTTATATTTTACCTTTGTTTAATATTTTGTTTTGTGTAATAATAAAATGTATGAAAAAGTGCAACAAAATGTTTGTATGTTTTAAAACGGCAGAGAGATAGGAATAGAGAATTGTCCCAGAAAAGATTTATGAAGAGCATTTAATACTGTTAGAATGGTGGACTTAATCCACTGAATTTTGCTGGGAATGGAAGAGTTTTAAAATATGATATTAAAATATGCATTTTCCTGTTTGTTTGTGATATGAGGCAGTAAAGCATCTTATTTTCAAAAAATATTGTCTGAATAATTTATTGTCCTATATTTGTCATTTTATGTGTTTGGACTGATCCTTCCCTTAGGTGTTATGGGATTTAGAGAGTATAATACAGGTAAGTGTTACACAGATCAATGTGGCCTTCTGTACAGTAAGTTATGTTTCCTCTTACGCGTCGAGCAGCAAGGGAGAATAAGGGCTCGGTAGCTTGCCAATAATTAATTTGAGATTGTAGGTTTAATATGATAAATATAAAAATTTAAGAGTTCTCAAGTAACTGAAAACTAAAAGGAAAATAAAAAGCAGCCCGTTGAAATTTTCATTTCAGAAAAGGAAAAATTTACAAGACATAAAGAAAACAATGGAAGATGTATTTGCAAATTACGTAGGCAATCTAGGTTTATTATACAAAATAAAGAGTCTTTATTTGCTTAAAAATGTTTAACTATGGCATGATACATCTGTGAAGATGTTTTCCTCCTTTAAAATATTTTTTTAAAAAGTAATAATCATACTGACAGCGGTAGAAAATATTCTGAAAAATTAAAAATTACCAAAAAATCGTAATGCATTGTGCAAAAGGAAGTAAAGCAGTTGGTGAGATAAATTTGTTCTGTATTTTCTCTGATTTCACTCTTTTTGCACCATACATCATGTTTGTGTGGAGGATCTTGCTCCAGCACATTTTAGAGACTTCTTTATGTATGTTGAAGTATATTGCTAGATTCTGCCTTTTGTGAATGGACAGTACCTATATGCTCAGCGCTTTTAATAATTAATATTAATTTCAAAATTCACTGAATACAATCCCACTTCTTAATATCATGTTACTGCTATTTTTCATCATATTCCAAGGGCTAGGAGCAACTTTTTATCACTTTAAGATATCAAAAATATTAAATTTTTAATACTTAATTTCTTTATTTTATTGGCTATGTACTGTCACCATGTCTGCGTTGGATGATAATTTATACTGAGTGTGTATAACTGTTTTATATAATGAGGAACATCTCAAGAAACATAGCTTTGACTTTTTGTGCTGTTTGACCTTTCATCTGAACTATTTTAACAAAGGCAAAATCAAACTCCAAATATGTAGGAAAAGACAAAAAAAAAATTAGCCTAGAAACCCGTCGTAATACAGGTATTTTTAACATGTACATAGGGCCTACAGTACATATTTTATAATTGTTACTGTGTCCCTAGATGGTAGCTATATTTACCATATTATATCATCTAACCTGAACCTACTCCACGTAATGACCTAATCAATATTTCTGACCATATAAGAAAAATGATTAAATAATAATCAGTGATTAATTTTCTCTTTTACCTAAAATTAAAGAAAAATACTACAAAAAATCTCATCAGTTCTTGTTCATATAAGTTGTTTGAATTGTATATAATTTTATGAAAAGCAGAGGGATTTGCATGCTAATTATAAAGCATTCTATCTTGTTACTGAATAAGAAGTACATTATCTAAAAAACATTGAAAAGCCTTAGAATTGCTTCTTAGGGGACAAGCAGAGAGAAGTATTTTGCAAAGGTTTCATGCTTGGCCTCTGGAAACAAAAAAGAAAGCTTGGGCAGATGCTTGCTACAAAAGCAGTTTCATGAAATAGTATATAATGTTCTGCATTCTTGGAAGATAGCACTATAGCATTCCTGATTTGCAGACATTTCCTTGATTGCAACCAATATCAAAACTTTTGAAGACTAGAGGTATATTGACGTAACTGAAATTCTAAGCAAGCTATTCAAGATGGAAAGTTCAATCATGCCACTGATTTTAAAGCATAAAATCCCATTTGTTTCAAAAAGGACTTAGGTTTAAAAATCAAGAGTGTAATAGAGGCTTCAGCATGCCATTTTATACTGATTTTTAATGGAAGAAGGTGAACATGAATCCACCAAGTATTTACTCAAATTGTTCAGTGAGGTATAGTCACATTATTTTGGCATTTGCTTTCTGAGAATGCTCAAGGGATCCCATCTTCTGAACATGAATGCCTTTGGGAAAGGAATTCCAGAATTGTGTGTATGGCTGTTCATGGAAACTAAATGTAAGCATTCTTCCCTGAGCATCCATGCAAGAAGACTTTACGTGTTACTTGTTTTCAAAAAAATAGAAATAATATGATGTGCTATCTGTCAAAAATAAATAAAAAAAAATACGCTATTCAAATGTATGGTATTAATAAATCACATCTGACAATTCTGAACATTGCGGTATGTATTATACACAGTAATGAGGTCTAGAGCATTCAGGAATTTAGCACACTTGTGGGTCAAAAGCAAGGAGCAGATCTGTGCAGTAAATGATCAAACCAAAGTTCCCACCTCACTGTTCAGGTTACAATTTGTTAAGCAAAGTGCTTCTCTCTTCCAGGGAACTTGTCTCAAATGCTAGATGACTCTCCTCCACTGAAGAACAGATAAGAAATTAGGGGGTTGGTTTGGGTGGGTTTTTTTAATCAGTATCCGCTTACTGATAAGAGATCCTTAAACTATTACACAGCCTCCATTCTCGAGTGATAAGTCTAAATAACAAAAATAAATCCTTTGCTGTTATATAAAGAGTTGTCTACGTTCTTTTAGCATCCCAATCTTTTAGCATCGGTAGTTCTCATGAAGTTGTAAATGATGCTTAGCGATCAAAGTGTTTTCCTGTGACAGGCGTTATGTGACTGCAGCATTGTAGGTGTCTTTATTTTCTATTCATTGCACATCTTCACAGCTGCTTTACTCCATGAACTTTTAAATATTTATTTTGGTGTGGTACTTTTTTCTTTGATTTATAAAAGCAGATGATAATGAGCTTCAGCCAAAAAGAAAAAAAGTCTCAGTAATACTTATGCCTATATTCATGTTTGTTTGTTGTCTTGAATACAGGTGAATCTGGTGTTGAAGAGTGGGCCCAGTGGAGTACGTGTTCAGTTACTTGTGGTCAAGGGTCGCAGGTGCGAACCAGAACTTGTGTATCACCTTACGGGACACACTGCAGCGGCCCTTTAAGAGAATCAAGGGTTTGCAATAACACTGCCCTCTGTCCAGGTAGTGTTAGCAGCCAATAAATAAAATTATGGATGTTTTTGAACTGTATAATGATAAGAATTTGAAACTATATATTTTTATTATTATTATTTTTTTTTAATATGAATTTCATAAGGGCATTTCAGTTAAAGCAGAGAAGTGTAATTCTATTCATCTGTGAGATTTTGTCATGTAGATTGTTATTTTTATTTTCAGAACAGTCAAGATATGGAACAAAAGTCCCTTTTTCTGATGGTTACAGATTTTTTAAAAATGTCTATATTCTCTGATTTTCACTCAAAAAAAGAGAAGGCATAGTGTGAGTACAAAATATAAGCTAGGGAAGAAATCCAGATTATTAATACATTAAGAAGCAGAGACTGATAAGCAGGGTGGGTTAAGTTAACATATATTATTTGACACTGCAATTGTTTCACCATTTAGAGTACTGTCCTCTAGGCAATGGGCCAGACAATGTTCTCTGCACAGTAATGCCTTCATGGACTTTCCTCTACATTGTTCTGGCAAGAAAGGGCAATAGCTACCCATCAAAGGAAAAAAGATCAGACAAAAAGTAACTCTCTCATATCTGACATAAGGTAAAGGTCATCAGTATCTCGCATTACAGTTTTCCTACTCCTTTTGTCTCAGAGATCTGGACATAGCTGGAGTTCAGCAGCAGTTGTACACTAAGAAGAAGAGACAGGCACGTTCAAGTTAGTTGCCGAAAGGGCACATCTCATTTCTTTGGACTCTACCTGTGGATCTGATTAATCTGGGATGGGAAGCAAAAGGGAAGGTGTATGCCCTGCAACTATATCTGTTTTCCTCTGCTGTGTCTGAAATGCAAAAAAAATTATATGTCTCCCTTCAGATGCAGAAATTCCTCAGCAGTTTGTAACATCTGATCCCAAGAAGGTAGTAAGCCATATTCAGGTTCTGGGGAAGCTCGCTCCATTTCTGAAGTAAACTAGACTGTCAAACACAGAGAACCCTCAGGACTTTATCTCAATGAGTAGTAGTAATATGTAGAATCAGACTCTCACATTGTTAATGTGTGCTGAAACAATATCCAATGGAAGTGCATATGTGATCCCATCAGAGTTTGTTTATCAGCATTATAAGCATTTAGGGAACCTCTGTAATGGAAAGCAACTTAAAAGATTGTAACCAGATAAGCCACCATTGAAATAAGAACTGCTGTCAGCACCTAATGCTTTACTACTGTGCTTTAGATAAGCAACTCCTGTGGGATCTTCTAATATTTCATGGCAGAAACCCCCAGGCAGGGCTGAATTCAATGACTTGAAGTGTTTCCATACAAAAATGGCAGCTATTTCTAAAGAGGTTAGGTTAGCTTACATTCTGCCAGAGATGGGATACATTGCAAAAGAACTCTCAACTTGAAAGTATAAAAACAAGAAGTGAAAAAAGAGAACTATAAAAGAAAAGAACAAACCTTCCAAACAATCAAAGATAGATTCCTTTGAAACTGCATGAAGTACGAACATGAAAATATACACTCCAGCACTTACAATGAGATGCAGTTCTGCCTGCTTTCTTGTTCATTTTGTATTACCTAAAAAGAGGGAAAACGTTTAAATCACTTAATTTTACAGCATTTTATTTTCATTCTCTCCAGTAAGGAATGAGAACTTTTCATACCAAAGCAAAAAAAAAAAAAATCCACAGAATACAAAAGCCAAGGTAATTAATTTGCTGACAAAGTAAACTGGGAAATAAAAGTTAATTCTTAAAAATCACATTGTCTAGCAAACTTCTAAACAAGGGTCACACAAAAAGACTGCTCCATATTTCTCATCTCGCAAAGGAGCTATTTCCTTACACGTGAACTCCCACTTCAGGGTACAGCTTTTGTTTCCAGATACCCAGTAAGAGCAATGGCTACCAATTCTTACTGCCTAATGAGGATACCACCAAGATATTTTCCTTTTCAGGTCACCACAGCTGATTCTTATAATCTTTATGTATCTTGAGTTACCTTTCCTAAATAATTAGTTTTCTGGGCTTAATCTTGCATGTTGTTTCACATAATTGCAGTAACCTTATTAATTTATGTTGGTCTCTGTATGGCTACAGGGTCGCTACTGTGTGGCAGTGTGCAAGATTAGCAATTTAGAAATGTGCTTTTCCTAGTCACAGCTCCATTAGTTTTTCAAACATCCTTTTAATTATCAGCCTAAATATCCTCTGTCCTCATTATATTATGTATCCTGACTCAGAGAGCTGCATAGTTCAGGATTATCCCTGGTCCATGTATAAAAAAAATGCATAGTTTGTACACTGGTATAATTAAAACAAGTTTGACAAAACAATCCAAGCAGATGTATACATAGCTGGGATCTGGCCTGTGTACCCAGACCTGTACCACTCATTCCATACAGCTTTTGGCCTCTGTTAACACAGCAAGATCTTACATCTCAGAGCATAAACTAGAAGCGATAAACATACAAAGATAACAATGGTCTCTCCTTTTAACCCACAAATACAAAATCTGCTGGGGCATATTCATTATACGTGTGCATGATTAGTAAAAGGGAGGGTGTTTTGAGAGCTGGAATAATGTTTTATTAATCAAAAAGTTGTCCCTTCAAAATAAAAAAAAGTATGCAGGCTGGCCTACTGGACTATAGTTTAAGCATCTATCCACAAGCTTCAAGAGAACCTGCTGAATTTGAAAATACTAATGGCAGGTTTCCAGATTATTTTCACCTACTGCCTTTGTATACTCCTTTTAGTGCCCAAGATCCTCACTGGGATGTTAGGGAATACATCTTTCTGTGATCTCACTGTCCTGGAAAATTGTGAACTTTGTTATTATGCAACAGTGAGGCCACAAAGTCTTTTACATAAGTACATGAAAGCTATTTGGTCCATAATTTCCAGTCTTTTCAGGGAGTTATTTTTTTTTATCCTGCTGAATATATATATGTATGTATATATATATTAGTATTGAAATAATACCTTAAATTACAAAATAGTACTCCTGATGATTAAAGTAAACATGTTAAGGTTTATTTACCTTTGTTCCAGAGCAGTAATATTTCAGGGAGTCCTGAAATGGACATGAGTCCATTAAATAATTCAGTCAGTGTCCTGAAATCAAGAGCCTTCTAGAAAAGTGCAGCATAGTAGGCAACAAAGCCAGTGGTTCAGGTAGTCACTGTTGTTACTGGTTCTTTTTTGAGCAAGGGCACCTCAGGATCCAGTGCTGCAGTGCCACATTTCAGCTCAGTGGATAATTTCTAACGCAGCTAAAACTTCCAGGAGAAAGGACACGTAATTTCCAAGCCTGTAGATCATCTCCATTAGTTTCTATTCTCCTTTCCCATTGTCTTCAACTACTTTTACCACAAATTTTAGCTGATGCTGAGCATTTTCAGGCTTATGGGTAAAGCAAAACATGGCAGGAGCAGGAATACCCTAAACCCTTTCAAACATTTGTATGCTCAAAAGCTACAATTTGGCTGGTGTGATAGGCTAAGACTGCTTTACTTATCTCCCTTTTTTTCCCAGGTCTCATATCAATGACGTTTTGCCATATTGCTGAAACGTTGCATGTTTTGAGATATTCTGTGCCTGAATGGTACACTAACAAAATCCTTACAGAGAAATTAGCACTATCTTTTTTTTTTAATTCCTGTAGCTTTACTGTTAGTAATCTATGCTCTGGAAGTTCAGGCCTTCACTTGAGAGGAAGAAAATAAGAGTAAGGAAAGCTTAAGTTTATAATTAGAAGGAGACACGGCAGAAGTAGAGTAGATGTATGGCTTCAACGTAAAGGTTAGAGAGCAGGTGTCAGAAAGTTTGCCGAGCTGATGTATCAAGAATTCGAGAAAGATTTTTGAATGGACAATTTAAGCTATACTAAAGGAAACTATCACACTTAAGTGAGTTTAAATCTGTGCATATAAACGCTCTAATTTAATTTTAAATATTCCTTTAATGTAACATCTGCTTAGATGCAGTTATTCAGCCATATTAAACTACGATACCACTTACAATGAAATGTCAATGGCCATAATAGCTTTCCAATATCCATTCAGTTTAAGGCTGAAAAAATCAAAAGCATTTAAACCCTAATAAAAATCTCCCAAAATATGCTTGTAGGATGAAGGCCAGTATGGCCTTACGCCTCCTCCCACTTCACAGCAGTTGCGTATTGTGAACACTGTGGGTGTTCACTTCAACATGATTAGGTTCACATAGTGGCAGAGTGAAGGGAAAGATGCTCTGCAGTAATCCAAACTCGTTGTGCTAGCAATGTTTTTGACAGATAAGTTGGCAATAATCTGAATATTTTTGTCCCAAATAATGAATCTTGCATCTGAAACTGTGCTATAGAAAACAGTAACTCCTCTGTGGACCAGCTCTCCATCTGGTGTAATTTGGCATAGCTCATCTGGCTATAATTCATCAGATGTTATAGGGTATGTTGCACTTAAGGAATGGTATTAAAGAAAGAAAATGTAAATGAAATATAAGAAAAAAAAAATTTCAAAGGTAAGAAATTTTAAATTAAGATGTTCTTTTAAAGCTGGTCTGGATAACACCGGACACTTCTGTGATGCATTGAACAGATTAATTCTCCTTAATATTTGTTTGATGCATTGAACAGATTAATTCTCCTTAATATTTGTTTGCTGACATTGGCTGTTTTCTTAGTGTTACGCCTTTTCCATCTTTGACTTTCTTAGTTATCTACTCATTTCAGATATACAAGTCTATACATAGAAGAAGGTACTGTGAAATTTTTACTTAATGAGCTAAAATTTGTCACGGAAGATGGTTTTGAACACAGCTTACTTTAAACCACAAACAGATAGAGGCTGCTGTAAGTTTGAGTCCACCCAAAGTGAAACATTTTGTTTTGGCTTATGTTCAGATCCAAAATCACAAAAGAATTATTCTGTGTTGCATGCAATCACTCTTAACAGAAGACTTATGCAACCTTCTGGCTCAAGACAGTATGTTTAAAGAGTCCCTCAGCACCTGTTTTTGTCATTTTTAAATGAAGACAACTAACAACATTTTGACAGCATCAAATCAAAACTCCAAATTAAACAGTAGACAAGCTCATCTGTACCCTGAATAACCTCAGCCTGTGTCTACACTGTAACAAGACCTCTCTAAATTACTATTTTTTACAGAATAATCTTTTTCTAATGTGGATTATTTTTGATTTGTTATGTTTTGTACTTTTTGAAGTTCTTGTTGCACTTAAGCATCTTAACCATTGTGGTATCAGGAGATGAAATTCTATCATTGTTATTACTGACTACTGTTTGGATCTGATGTGAAAATGTGGTTTCTCATTAATTTTTCTCATATAATAAAAAATTTGGAGTCTTAGAAATACATTTGGATTCAGAATCTAACACTTTGCCAATAAGAAAAAAAATCTTCAGCTCACATGGATGGATCCAAGTAGCTAAGTATAGTACCTGTTGAGAAAAGTGAAATGTAACAGATTACGTGCACATATAGTCAATTTACTAGTTTTAGGAGAGTTAGTTTTCCTGATTTTGACCAAAATGTCACAGTTAATCAAGGTGTCTAAAATAACTAGACTAAAATCTGTCATTTTAACATTAATTTGGAATGTTCCTGAGGGAATTTTTTTGCTAATATAATGCAAGATTGATGTGATATTTAGAATAAGACATTTTTAATAAAGCTGACCATGTAGGACGTGGAATAATTATTGTGCTTTTTGACCACTTGTATGTGGCCAATTAAAAACCTTTTATCAATTGAGCTGTTATCTAGTGGGTTAAAATCTTCCCTAAGTGATCCTTGACATTTTCTGTCAGGTACGATTTTGCAGAAGTTAGCTAATAAACTTTTTACCTCAGCATAGCATCTGAAATGACAATTTTCCTTGCTTTTAATGAAATGCACTAGAACTCAGTCTACATGCAGAATTCCCTTTGATCTTACTGATGATTTTATGATAATATGCCAGGGAGCCGAAACTCCTTACGCAGCCTTGGCAACTGAATTTCACCTCAGGAAACATTATTCTGATCCCTACAAGAGAAGGGTTTTATTTGTAGAAACTGGGCAGGTGATACATGCCTTCAAGGCAAAGGAAACCTCTACATGAGAAGTTCTTTCACAGTGATGAAAAAAAGTGAGGACAAACCAGAAAATCTGTTTCTTCTGTAATGTTGTGATCCATTACTAAATGATACACTGAGATGTTGTACACTATTTCACCCTCTAGACACCCTTCAAACAGGCAGGGTTGCAGAAACACAGAGTTGTATGATACCTAGTGTGATGCTAAGTCTGGGTACTAAGTCTGGATTTTTTCTTAAATGCCTAGCATTACTATACTGCAGTTCTCATTACTACATTCATCTTCTCACACAGCCTAATTTAAACCAGTGCAACTGCTTTTATTTAAGCAGAAGAAAAATAACTAAAACTTGTTTTGCAGTATTTTTCAATTTATAAAGAGCTGTTTTGCCAATGCACATATAGAGTTGCCTTACTAGTACATGCTTAGCTATACTAGACAACCTTCTGAAAATTTAACTCAAATTGTTTCTGAAAAAGGAATGCGTATGGTATATGAGCTCATATGGATATTGTATATTAGTTTCTCCTACAGTGCAAAAAAATTAAGGTAGAGAAAGATGCATCTTTTGTGATTCTTTGTATTAATTTTATGAAATAGTTGTATATAAAAATATTGGTATGTGTTTGTAATTTATTGTGTACTCTGAAGGTGTTTGAATTGTGTTGAGTGAACATTTTTTAAGATAGAGTGATGCATGTATTATGGTGTATGTTAAATCAATGAATATGTAAGGAAATACCGCAACTCTCTTTTGCTTATCTGGTCTTGGAATTTTTGAGGAAGATAATCAAGCAAATGTGCTGCCATGTTTCCACTGGCATTTAACCAAGTGAAACAGTTACAAGATAGCCCAAATTTATGATGGTGACACAGTAAGAAATTATTGCATTTACTCCTATATTTTCAAAAGGAAGCTTAATTTTGTTGGCTTCAAGTTCTTAAAGTTGCCTTGAGACCTAACATATATGCCTAATTTTCACAAAGACTAGTCTTCTGAAAATCAAGGCTACTAAAGATATCTCAAGTCAAGCATCAAAAATATCATAACTAACTTTTGAAAACAGAAGCCATCTTTCTTAGAAGAATGAAAGAAAAGAAAATGCAGTACTGAGATTAGTTTAAAGGTTAGAGAAAATGGTTCCGTGTTAAATATATTTTAGAGAAAATAGAATTTTAAAACTGAAATTAACTCCATTCTATAAAGTATTTATTTGCCAATGCTAAAGATTACCTATGTACTGATTTCCTTCAGGCTGGCAAATTAATTCCCATTTCAAATATTGATCTTGCTTATTTTAAAATCCTTCTGTTACTTGTGTGTCTGTTTCTGGTTAAAATCTGTTTGGTTTGTTGCAGTACATGGCGTTTGGGAGGAATGGTCACCTTGGAGTTTGTGTTCATTCACATGTGGTCGAGGCCAAAGAACTAGGACAAGGTCATGTATACCTCCCCAGTATGGGGGAAGATCATGTGATGGACCTGAAACACAACATAAACCTTGCAATATTGCACTCTGCCCTGGTGAGCTCATATAGCAACTCTCTGCTTTGTTACAGTACATTCAATGTGGTTTGTTTGTGATTTCTTTACTTGTCCTTTGCGCATGGAAAAAAGAATAATTATACAATGTGAGTAGGCTGGGTAATGTTCGTAATTCTGACTGTAATGATTGAAGGATATAATCAGGACGGTAACTCTGTTCGAGATACTACATATGCAGACAATTCTTAGTTTCTTCAAGATACCCTCTCTGTAGGGCACAATATGTTGTGTAGGAAATCTTGATTCAGGATGGGTCTTGGAGAACCAAAAGGCAAGCAACTTTCTGAGTGTGGCATAAAGGGAGACATTCAGAGGTCACAGTTTGTGTCCGTCATATGTGTTTGAATTATGTTTGCTTAGACGTTCACTGTAATTATTTATTCATCATACAGCAAACCTATTTGGGAAACCATACAATTTTAATTGTTATGAATTTATTCAAAGTGTGTATTGTCTATATTTGTGCAGAGAGAAAGGCTGACACAAGCTAGGTCATTATTTGAATCCCAGTTAAGCCCTTATGGTAAGAATTTTAAGTGCCTCATTTCTGGGAGTTGCTAAACCGCTTTCAAAAAACTACCCCTAACCAAGTAAACAATGTGTGGGCTTCATGTTAAACCTTCCATGCACTGAAATTAAAGCTAACTACAAAAAATCATATAGTCTTTTAAAATTTTTTGTCCGTAGGTTATGGTTAATTTTGACCAAAATTTTCAATATGTGTGTATATATATAAATATACGTACACACATATATACATGTATATGTATGTATGTAATACTAAGTATTACAAGTTCAATAACCATAAAGAAGATTATATATATATATATAACTATTGAACTTGTAATACTTAGATATTAAAAAGGTGTCAGGTAGCTGTAATATGAGAACTTTCTTTCATGAATTCTGTCTGACTGTGAAGGTTGTCCTTGCAGTGGGCTTGTTGAATTTTCACAGTTCACAACACCGCTGCAAATAGATTCTCCATGACCAGAGCTCCTCCTGAAAAGGGCTGAAGGATATTTCGTTAGCAAATGGTTGGTTGATGATTTGAAAACAGATGAAGGAAAAAAATGGAACTTAGTGCCTCACAGAATTAAAAGTAAATTTCGTAGATTTTTATTAAAACTGAGCTTTGCTTTTCTTCTGGTCAACAAAGCATGCTCCGACTTCAGGACAAAATTTGTGGAAAAGTTTTAGTCCTGCATGCAGCTGCAAAAATTTTGAATTAATCCAGTTTTTGGCCAAGTTGGCAGCTGTGCAATTTTACATGTGCCTACACAAAAGTAATTAACATGATATATGAGCATGAAGCAGAGTTGACAACAAGACAAATGCCAAATAAAAATAGCATGAAGAAATTAATGCATTCAGTTCACTTCAGTATTGCAAAGGAACACAAAAGATATTACACCTAATCTGTCAAAATAAGCAGTTATTTGAGAATTCTGGATTTTGAACAGTCATTTGTACTTAAATGACTTTCACCAGAGGAAGTTATATACTGGTTACATTTAAAAGTAACAGTTTAAATCTTTGCTGAATGTTAAGATTTGCTGCGATTTGAATGTTCAATTTTATAAGGGGAATCTTCATGTTGAATTCTTTAGTCTTTTAATGGTATTTCTGAAATAGAAAACTCACACGCTATTTGGTCCTAAAGATAAAGAAGGGAGATGTATGAAATATATATGAGAAGCCATGGAATGAGTTTTCTCCAAAGACACTATAATAATTGATTCTATCTTTCCTACCCTAAATAATACTATATAGCAATGAATAAAACTGAAGAGGGTGCATGAAATGTAATTTCCATAATGTTTTCCTCTTCACATAAAGCTTTTATGATTAATGAATGCAACTAGCTTCCATGTTTGGAAAGATTTCCATTTTCTGCTGAATAAATTATCAGGGCGCAGCTTCATAGCTTGAGAGGCATATGCATTGAGAAGTGGTTCACAATCAGGCATTACATAGAATATTTAATATAGAACTTTAGGAACAAGCCTCAAAAACTCTCTTCCTTTAATTCGCTGATTGCTGAGATCTTGGGCATTAGAGATACAGATAGTATCTTCGAACTGTTAGAAATCTGTCATTACTGTCAGACTACAATGAAATAGTTCACCTCTATATACACAGTATGTTAAATCACTAACCTAAAGATTCGGCTTCCCGTTGTAATTATTAACACTATCAACTCAGGAAGCTGCTATTCCAAACCTCCTCTAAAAGAATCCTGAAATCAGGGGTTGGCAAATGTGCCAAGTGAAGTCACTCATTTCCAGCGGTGGTGCTTTTATGGCAATAGTAGTTATAAAATTAGGTTTTCAAGGATCAGTATTAATCAAAATTGTATTACAGACTACATTTTGAGTTTATATCGGGTAACTGCAGGTGCAATGAGGAACTGGTGATTGCTGAAGTCTGTATGAATGCAGGATTCTGAATTAGAATTATTATATCACAATCAGTAATAACACATTTCATAATGCTTACCTATTTTCAAAAATACCATCTAGTCCTATTATCTATTAGAGACCATATAATTTTTCACTTGTGTGTGAACTTAATTGGTTTATTTTTTTTAAATATTTTCATTTACCTCAAGAACTTTCTGAGAGACAAAATTAAAAATAATAGTCCTAAACCTTTACTCCTGGGAATATTTATCCAAACTCAAATCTATGGACTAATACAAAACACTGAATACAGAACTGGCCACCATATCTATATTGTTTAAAAATTCAACTTGACAGAAAGAAGATTATGCAATATGCAAACACAGAGGCAGACCTGAGGAGGAAGGCAGGCCGTTTCTGTCCTCCTACATTTTATCTCAAAAGACTGTTGAAGAACTGGGATAATTTACCTTTCAGGGAGGATGAATGATAGAAGTATTATAAGTCTAGAGATCAGAGAGTGTTTGTAAGGCAAAGTGGTAACTGCTGTTTTCCTTTTCCTATTCAACTAAAGAGGCCTAATTTCACAGTTAGGACCAATAATTTTATAAAACGACCCATCTGACTCGTTGCCACAGGTGTAATAAAACACTTTGAAGGGCTCTGCATCTACATTATACAAGATTGGCCCCCATTTTTGCCTAAAAAGACAAGACCAGTCTTTTTATTAAGACCTTGGTTTTAATAAGGCCTTTTAAACAGTAAGGTATGAGAGCAAAATCGTAATTTATCTTTTGTTGTATCAGCATATAATTGGAGGAGAGGAAATATTCTTTACTTGAAGAAAAAGGAAAACAGTTTAAGATGATTTTAAAGAAGCTCATGATGTTGGTTTCTGTGTTTGATTGCTGTAAGAAGTCAGCAAGTGTCTTCAGGCTAGGCCCAGCCCGAGGGGCTGCATTCAGGCCTAAGCTGAAACCCCCTAACCTAGGAGGAAGCCGTGAGGCCCCGCCTGGCTTAGGTGGTAACCCTGCTGTGTCCATCTCTTTTGTGCCCACCGTGGCAGTCGACGGACAGTGGCAGGAGTGGAGCTCGTGGAGCCAGTGCTCGGTGACCTGCTCCAACGGCACCCAGCAGCGGAGCCGGCAGTGCACGGCGGCGGCCCACGGTGGCTCCGAGTGCAGAGGGCCCTGGGCTGAGAGCCGGGAGTGCTATAACCCCGAGTGCACCGGTGAGTACCGACTGGCGCGGGGAGCTGCCGCTCCACCTCCTCTGCTCGGGGCACGCTCGGGGGCCTGTCCTGCCAGTAGCTGTGAGCAGGGACCTGGAAGAACGCCGGCAGGCTCCCAGGGGGCTGCCGCAGGCCTCAGCAGGCTGCAAAGGGGCAGAGCAGCCGCCTCCAGAGGCCTCCTGGGGTCTTGCTCTTTGTTATTTGGTGAGCCACCTGGAGATAAAAGGCTAAAGAATGCATCGGGAAAGGCTGCATGACGGGCTGCGTAACAGCTTTTCGGTTTTATCACCATTTACAGGGCATTCGGCAGTTTTAGAAAGATATGTTTGAGGCCTAGAAAACTTGATAAAGTGTCTCACAAACCTAGAAAGTGAACAAGTATAAACTGATTCCCTTTTACACTGAGGCCGCTTCATGATCCTCTGGCAGTATAAAAGCAGCCTTCCAGGTTGAGTACATTACATTTATACCAAATTTTAAGCCTCATTTGCACTGTCAGAGCATGTAAAAATCAAACCCCTAGAATATCACATGCAAAAATTTTTTTATTTAGTTTTTTAAAGGGTGGTTATGAATGTTGTAAATGTGTATCATCATACAGCTGCACTATACAACTATATATAAAAAAAAATACAAAAGCGACTATGTCTATTTTGCAGCCTAAGTTTAAGTTAATGTGCACCAACTCTTTTTACTTCATCTCAAGATGCAAGTCATTTAGACAACAATCCCATATTTAGGAGCCAAGTAGAGATTTCCCCATCTTCCATGCACCTACATCCACCACTTCTGTCACTGTTAGTTGTATCTCTGGGGCTTGCTTCTGTTACCCAAGTAAAGAATAACATATATATCCTCCTTCATGGCTGTCATTATGTCACCATTGTAACTATATTTTTCCAAACAGCAAATGGCCAGTGGAACCAGTGGGGTCATTGGAGTGGCTGTTCCAAATCCTGCGACGGCGGCTGGGAGAGACGGATAAGGATCTGTCAAGGTGCTGCTGTGACTGGGCAACAGTGTGAAGGAACTGGAGAGGAAGTTAGACGGTGCAGTGAACAGAGGTGTCCTGGTGAGATGCAAATATAATTGTTGTTATTATCTACACTAACATTTGGCTTGCTTTAATAGTCATCTTTTGGAGAGACAAAAACAATATCCACAGAGCCACAGCCATAAAGAGTCATATCTGGCCTTGCTTTAGACAAGTCATGGCTGTTTTTCTCCATAGAGTTATGTTTATGTAGCTAGGTGTAAACTTGCCCTATTGGATATATGAGCAATGCATCATGTTTTAAATAAATCAAAATACAATAGTATAGAAAGTTATCAGAAAAATATTTCATTGCCTAGATATGCCTACATTATTTGGAGCAGCAATGATTTGCTACAGAAATTCTCTCTGAATGCAGTGTGTCTCACAATATCAGGGCTGGTTTTGTAAATCATGGAATTCCTTTTATACAATGTACAAGAGACATCTTTGTAATACATTTGGGTTAAATTTCAGTGAAGTAAAGATAAAGGAAAAACTGAAACTTACTGTGCTCTGCAGAATGAATGAATACATGAGCAACATTTTTAAAGAGGGAAGTAATTTAAAATTAAAAAGGCACACCTTTCCTGTTTTAATATACTGTTTCGGTATATTTCTTTGCAGCACTTTTTAAATTGCCTTCCCAACAAATTTAAGTCTTTCCCACTGAAAGCTGATAAAAATGTACTTTTGAGCTTCTTCAAAAGTGATGAATAAACAAGAACAGGTGGTGAATCTGATCATATTTATCTGTAAAGACACATTGTCCTAAAATTGAAGAATGCATTGTTGGATAGGTGTAAGATAACCAAATAAGGTGTAAGTAACATAGAATGTCTTAGCCATTCACTTGGGAAATTATGTGTTCTGAACTGCAAGTCACAAAGCAGCAAAAATCAATCTAGCATTCTCACTGACTTCTGGACATTTCGATGGCTATGTTCTCTGCTAGTCAGAGAAAGGATTTAAATGGCAGGGATGTTTTGGGTCAGGAAATGGGAAATATATCAGATGCGAATTTTATGTTATCAAGTCCACATTTTCATAGGCAGCATGTTTATCCCTTGACAGCCATCAGAACAGTTTTCAAGGTATTTGCTGTACAGTAGAACAATGAACCTCATTGCATTTGAAGAAAAACAAAAGGACTGTTTGTAGTTATAATGCTATACTGGAGAAGTTAAGCAAATTTAACTTCTCAAATGATCTCTTTAATTTTAATAAAATTTATTATCTGAAAAGCAGTACAAAACAGTATTTGTATTGGATTCCTAAACAAATTACAATTTCCGTAGATAATGCAGGCTTCCTCTATAAAGGCTCGGCACTAAGAGAAGGTTAATGTGAATCTTCTCAATAAGCAGACACTCAGATGAGCCAGCTTCTGCTTATAAAACCATTCTTTAAATAATTTGCATTTATATATATAAAAGTAAAGCCATGCTGCTGCAGTCCAATTTTCAAAGGTTGCCACCTGCTGTTAATAAAATATCTTACAGATGTATTTACAAGTCAAATGCACACAGAGCTTTATTTGCCATTCAGTAAGTTTATTTATTTACTTGATTAAGTCCAGATTAGAATCAGTATGCTTATAGAAACCATAATGTAAAGCACCTTTTAACCAGTTGTACTTGTTCAGATCATAAACGAATAACAGATTTAATTTATCTGTTTCTAGACTGACATTTACTAAAACATCTCAGATTTAAATGGAGACACTGGATAATTTATCAAAATTTGTTAATGTGATATACAGATTTTCATTTTATAAACACCAAACAATATTGAAAAGTACTATTCAGACATATCATTCAAAATATAAGCAAATTTCATGATTTGTATGCTTTTATTCCATAGCCCTAAAATAGTTCAGAAAAGCTGTTTTTGTTTCAGTGGTTTCTTTTTCTGTGTAAGTCATTGAGAAGCATGAGAGACTAAAATGCTAATTTTTTTCTTACATTAGCATTGCTTTGCCATTAGTGTAAGACCAGATCCTCAGCTCTGTAGATCTGCATAACATATTTGTAAAGTCGATGAATCTGCATCTATTTGTATCACCCAGAGGTCTGTAGATTTACAGAAAGTTTAATTATAGCTGACTTTAAACTGAGGAAACAAAAGGAGAATAAACCTTTTTCTATCATGCTGGCCGCTGTCAAAAAGATACTTTGCAAACAGAACTGTTCACTTGACTGACAGAAAATCTTGACTGGATTTCTTATACTTTCAGTTCTGCATTATCTGAACATTATACAAGATTTTCTTCATAGTGCATCGCTGATTTTCTTCAAATTGTTTGGGAAGGGACTGAACTATATCAGATACTCTTAGAAGCTGAATATATGCAGCACTAATAAAGGCAGGCTCAGAACTATTATCTGAAAGCTGATTTATCAAAAGTCTTCGTTTCTGGACAAATGTTGAATATCTTTGTGATTTATTTCTATTCACAATAAAATTTTAAAACTACAGTTGTTTCCTTCCATTGTGTGATATTCTGTGAATGAAAAACAGAGATCTGAAGAGACTCTGTCTTCAGTCGTAGCTCCTTTGTTGTATTCCAAATGTCTAAAGTTAGATCTCACTCTTAGTAGGTCAGCAGCGTTAGGGATTTAGTACTCTGAACTCAAAGTATCCTTTCTTGAAGGATAACTTCAGAAAATTGGAAACAAATCGGAGAAAGGGAAAAAATCTTCTAGATTTGCTAATCAGCAAGTCACGCAGGAATCACTGTGGAAAACTTACTCAAGAATTAACAATAGGTCTGTCCCATAGGAATAAAGGAGACAGCTAGGTAACAAAAGAAATTGCAATCCATGACTGATAAGGAGTTACATGGCAAGCTGATCAGAAACTTTTAGGGAAATGTTTAAGAGAAATAAGGTAAGTCCCATCAAATGTGTCAGTAAAAACTAAGAGATGTGGGAACTGAGAACAAAGTACAGTATTATTCAGGAGAGAAGAGTTCTGTAAATTTATATTTATAAAAATAGGACCATGTTCTTATGACAGTTTTAAGAATATCTTAGATTCCAATAATATAGTATTGGTTTCCAGAAATACTTAATTCTCTAATAATTAATTCTCTAATAATTCATAGAATAGAATCATGGACCGGTTATATTTGGAAGGGGCCTTAAAGATCATCTAGTTCCAACCGCCCTGCCCAGGGCAGGAATGCCCTCCACTAGACCAGGTTGCTCAAAGCCCCGTCCAGCCTGGCCTTGAACACTTCCAGGGATGGGGCAACCACAACTTCACTGGGCAACCTGTTACAGTGCCTCATCACCCTCACAGTAAAGAATTTCTTTCTAATACCCAATCTAAATCTACCCTCTTTCATTTTAAAACTATTAATCCATCATCCTTTCACTACACTCCCTGATAAAGAGTCCCTCACCATCTTTCCTGTAGGCCCCCTTTAAGCGCTAGAAGGCTGCTATAAGGTCTCCCTGAAGCTTTCTCTTCTCCAGGCTGAACAGCCCCAACTCTCTCAGCCTGTCCTTATAGGAAAGGTGCTCCAGCCCTCCGATCATCCTTGTGGCCCTCCTCTGGATCTAACAGATCCATGTCCTTCTTATGTTGGGGGTTCTAGGGCTGGATGCAGCACTCCAGGTGGAGTCTCACAAGAGTGAAATAGAGGGACAGAATCACCTCCCTTGACCTGCTGGCCACACTTCTTCTGATGCAGCCCAGGATACAGTTAGCTTTCTGGGTTGGCAGTGCATGTTGCCGGCTCATGTCAAACTTCTCATCCACCAACACACCCAAGTCCCTCTCCTGAGGGCTGCTCTCAATCCATTCTCCACCCAGCCTGTATTTGTGCATGGGATTGCCTCGACCCATGTGTAAGACTTTGCTTCAACAAGGCCAAGGCAACTTGGCCTTGTTGAACTTCACTAAATTTGCATGGGCCCACCTCTCAAGCCTGTCCAGGTCCCTCTGGATGGCATCCCTTCCCTCCAGCATGTCGACCACTCCACACAGCTTGGTGTCTTTGGCAAACTTGCTGAGGGTGCACTCAATCCTGCTGTCCATGTTGCTGACAAAGATGTTAAACGACGCAAGTCCCAGTACTGACCNACTTGCTGAGAGTGCACTCAGTCCCACTGTCCGTGTTGCCAACAAAGATGTTAAACAGCACAAGTCCCAGTACCGACCCCTGAGGAATGCCACTTGTCTCCACTTGGACATCAAGCCATTTACCGCAACTCTTTGAGTGTGGCCATCCAGCCAGTTCCTTATCTATCAAATTGTCCATCTGTCAAACCCATGTCTCTCCAATTTAGAGACAAGGATGTCATGCGGGACAGTGTCAATGCCCAGCACAAATCCAGGTAGATAATACCAGTTGCTCTTCCCTTATTCACAAATGCTGTAACCTTATTGTAGAAGGCCACCAAATTTGTCAGGCACGGTTTTCAATTACTGAAGCCATGTTGGCTGTCACCAACAATTATATGCATGCTCTAATATTTATGCTTTACCCAGATTTTAGTCAAAACAGACTTTCTTATAAGCCTGTTTTCAGTGGTAGAAAACATAGTAATTTTTTTAACCCAAATATTACTGAAAACAACGATACACCTTGTTTGTTAACAAAGAGATAACAGAACACAACTGCTGCTGAAGACTAGCTAATGATTTCCTACTGAAGATGAAAGGTTTATTCAGAGGCAATAGTAGCTACATAAGATAGAATATGAGAAGGGGGAAGATGCAAATAATTGTCGACAGCTGAATAATAAAATTAAAGTTTTGGTGTTTGTTTTGTCTCTGATTATAATGCTATTCTACAAGATGTTCAAAGGCTTTTTCCTACTGCCTTTGTTTAAGAAAATGTTGCCTGTGGCATTGACATAGGATTCAAGAGGGGAACTGTAGTTCTAACAGCATTTATTACCTGCCTAGGTAGATCGTAAACTCTGTGAGGTTGTGCGTGTCTCTTGTGATGTCTGTGCCCAGATCCTAGGTGGGTTGACTGCCTTTTGGAGACGCATGTCCTCTCACCAGTAATCTCAGAGGAAGACTGTGCTTCTAGACCACTGACTTTGTTGAGTGTTTGTGCTTAGGTGGGATGAATTCAGGCCTATCGTTACAGGGGTATAACATGGTAAATCTGAATACATACGCTGTGTGGGAAGATGCTGCTGAATCATATCATCAGTGAAGGAAAGATCTTTTTATTTGTCAGTTTTAGCAAATTTACCTCAGTATTTGCTGTTTGCATCTAAATTCTAGCAATTCTCTATGATTTTGTACAGCTAACTCACATTTATCTGTGGATGTGTTATGAATTAATTGTGCCATAGTTACAGAAATACTTGAACTGGTCCTGAGCAAAGCCAGCAGGGCCAATGAGGCCTTTTAATTCTGATAGAATACCGCTCCAGTGTGACTGTAATGTCTCTATGGGCAACACGGTTTGGAGCCTAACAGATGCTTTAATGTGGGTGGATGCCTGATTAGTAAGCTCTGCCAGATATACTTTAGCTTTGGGAGGAAGTGGTTTGTTTTTTATGCACAGCATTCCTTGATCCAAGATATTTGTGCAATGCACTGAAAGGCACATACGTGCACTGCACAGAGTCAGCCAGGGACCAGGAAAACTAGTTTGCCTGGGTTAAGTGATACCTCTTCCAAACTCTGACTTGCTCCCTCACCTCTTTCCTGATAACTCTGGGTCTTGGGAATGCCTTTTGCTTTGAACACCACACACAGGTGCACAGATTATCTCTGTCACTAGGCTAAAGTTAAAATGTAGTTTTGAGTTCTGAAGAGTTTGATGCAAAAGCACACAAGTAGTACCCTTCCAAATAGGTGGGAAATCTCTGATATTACCTAAGGCTTGCTCACATAAAAGAGAAAATATGGTGTATATAAGTATGTGGGGGTTTCTTGTTTTGGTTTGTTTTGTTTTTTTTTTTAAAAAAAACCCCCACATTTAACATTCAGTATTAGGAGAAAAATAAGAGTTTTAGTTCTGAGAATCAGCACCTAAACTGTTGATTATTGAATATAACACATTTGAAATGGCCACAGCTTCATGACAGATACACTTCTCAAAGAGGTCTAAGCTTAGGAAATTTATGTAATTTATAATATTACCTATATATTTTGTTAATTTATGCTCCCAAAATCAGAACATTTCTTTTGTTTAGAATGTCATAATAGGAAGGTAATTATGTTCGCTTGTGTGACCAGATGGCTTATGTTCATCCAAATCTGACTTTTCCCTTTGTAAAACTCACCTGATGCATTCACTTTTTGGGCATGTCTGAAGCAGAGTTAGTATTCTAGATTATGAATATAACTAACTTTCTTTGGGTTTTGCCATTAATGGATCTCTTGCCTTTTTTTTTTTTTCTTGACTTGCAATTCAGGAATGCTGATGGTGAGGCAAATTTAGCAACCAATTTTTCATCCCAGCTGTGATTCATATCAGTATTACTGAGCCATCTGCAAGGTATTCTTTGTCCTCCACAAAGAGAGGGTACAGCTTTGTGCGAAAGTCTGCTCAGTTCCCTTACTCACCTAAGTCTTCCATCAGCATAAGTACAAAACATGGAAGATGGACAGTTTTATGGGTTTGGTAATGGGATGGGGAAAATCTGTAATCTGTTCCTGCCTCTGCTAGAGATTTCCCATGCAGCCATGGGTGAATCATTGAATTGCTTTCTGCCTTATCACCCCATCTGCTATAGCAATAGAATTTCCTTTCTCTTTTAGCTTTTCTAGTTTTGTTTACTGCTTTGCTGTACTACAGAGGGGTTACAATTTTCCTGAAATACATGTAACTTTTAAACAACTCATAGCTTCTCTCTGCTGAACTTGGAATGAATTACATTTCAGTAACTAGCACTTGTCAGTGCTTTAAGTTGTAAGATGACTTCAGCCAGATGTTTGCTGTGTTAATCTAATTTACTCAAAAATCATAAACTGGGAATCTACAGTAAAAAATGCAAAGAGTGAAAGGAATCTGTAAGTCATGACCATGTGAAAATAAAACGTGAAGCCCTTGCAGAATTTTCTTTTTCCCCATGCAGTTGTTACTACAGAATTGTGAAAATATTTTTTCCCTTTAAATGGTATTGCAATAACCAGTAAAAAGGCCATTTTGTTTTATAGCCACTCAGTCCCACATTATTGACTATACTTGCTTAATTCCCATCTTGTACTGAAACACATTTCAAAGAAATAACTTGCTTTTTGGTTTTCAGAATATACAGCTCTCATTTGATACCTTTAGCACATTTAATGTTTCAGCTGTGGTTTCAGAACTGATTCTTTCACATACAGTTTAAGTATTAGAAAAATCTTTTAAAATTTTAGTGTAAGGTAAGCATCACATCGTATAACATTTTAAGTATCATCATCTTCTGATAGATGCTTATGTTATTGATCAAAATAGAGCAAAAAGAAAAGATTCAAACCTCTTAACATTGCAGCTACAACGTAAAGAGTGTTTGGTTGCTGAAGAGAATAAAGACACAGACTGTATGAAATAAATACAACCACAAAGACAGTTACTATACAAAAATTACAAGGTTTACATTTTTGTACTTTGTTCTTAAAATTAAACCAGATGAAGTTAACATGTACATCTCAGGAAAAACTAGGACAAGATTGAAGACTTACTTTTCTGATGTAAAATATCTGCTTTACATTAATATTTCTATTTAAATTCTCATTTCTAAATGGCAGCACCTTATGAAATATGTCCTGAAGACTATCTGATGTCAATGGTGTGGAAAAGGACCCCAGCTGGGGACATGGCATTCAATCGATGTCCTCTCAATGCCACAGGTACAGTATTACTTTGAAATTATATGATGATAAAATCTTTTGCACTGTGATCTAGATATAATAGTTACTAGACTCGTAGGCATATGTATACATGCATATATGTGAATATATCTATATAAACC
The DNA here is from genome assembly GCA_013398295.1 of Chionis minor. NCBI lineage: Eukaryota > Metazoa > Chordata > Aves > Charadriiformes > Chionidae > Chionis > Chionis minor. Next base: position 215,184 of record VZSF01002158.1, read on the forward strand.
CCACATAATTTACATACGCGTATACATACATACAGTGTATACATGACGTATACTGTGTCTCTAAGAGCTTACATATATGCATAGGTCTGTGGTGTATATATATGTATACACATACATATATGCATTATAGCCAGAGAGAAAGAGCTGAGAAAAAAATCAATTTGACAGGACCTATCAGGCAAAGTGATGAAAACGAAGCAAAACATAAAAATCTTTTTAATCAATAAAGCACTGCTAAAACCCCACCAAGAGAACATTGAAATGTGTTTCAGAATCTTATACTACTCTTTGTATACTGATGATCATTGCATTAAATTGTTTCTGTGTATACTTTTAAAATAGCATGGAATGTAGTTTAAATAAGGTTCATTCTTTCCAGTTGCTCTCACTTATATAAATATTTTCTGTCTTTGTGACTTACAGGCACCACTAGCAGACGCTGCTCTCTCAGTGTTCATGGAGTGGCCTTCTGGGAACATCCAAGCTTTGCTAGATGCATATCAAATGAGTACAGACACTTGCAGCATTCAGTAGGTGCAAAGCCAGCTTTAGTACTTGCTCTGTTTATTCATTACTAATCATTGGTGTGAAAAAAACCTTACTTATTTACTCTCAAGTCAGATTTCTGATAAGAAATGCCAGGAGGAAAATAGGCCTCTGAAAGCATAATTTATATTCATGTATATTATTCTGATCTTGTATATTGGTGGTGTTTGAATGAAAGAAGCGTTGTCTTACTATATAAATGGAAAAATGAATCAGATTCCCTTTTTTCATGTCTACTGTGTGAAATTTTTATAGGGGTCAGAGGTAAGATGCATATTCTGGTTTATTAGAAAATGAGATGTGAATACATGAGATTTACGGGAAGAGTGACCTGCTGAGTAATTTTATAATACCTTGGATTCTTTAATTGCACACTAGGAAGTCAGAAATTATATTTCTTTTTGCTCTCAAATTTAGAACTTCGCCTTCAAAAGTAACAATAGGAAATTGTTATAGGGTAAAGGTATTGCAGTGTCTTGGGAAAAGGAAAGTAACTCTAGATGAAGAAATATTATGGTGGGGTTTTTTAGTATGCTTAACAAAAAGTTTATTTGCAAAACATATGCATTATACATTTATCTACTGCCTAAGCATATTTATATGGATGCATGTAATACCTTGTATATATTGCATTATAAATATACTACCATGGTATATGCTAGGTATATTGATTACTTTCTATTCCATAGCCAAAGCATTCAGCCAGGTTAATACTATTGCGGGAAGATCTCCTTTGAAGATTCTCATGGACAATATTTTTTGCCTGCATGTATGGGGTTTGAGTGGCAAGGTTTCAGTAGTGGGGGGACTCCAGGGGTGACTCGTGTGACAAGCTGCTAGAAGCTTCCTCCATGTCCAGTAGAGCCACTGCCAGCTGGCTCCAAAAGAAACCTGCCGCTGGCCAGGGCTGAGCCAATCAGCGACAGTTGGTAGCACCTCTGTGATGACATTTTTAAGAAGGGGAAAAAATAAAACCAACTGTACGATTGCAGCCAGAGAGGAGTGAGAATATGTGAGAGAAACCGCTCTGCAGATGCCAAGGTCGGTGAAGGAGGAGGGAGACACTTTTATTACTCTGCCTCCTTTTCCAAAGGCCACTGCTCCATTAATCATTCAGCAGAGGGGCACTAATACAGCTGTGTGCTCTGTAACTTCCCAACCTCTCAACCAAGTGCAACACCTCTGTAGCATGTTTAAAAATCTTTGGAAGTGTGAAAAGTAGTAGCCTGGCTGTCATTCCTCAAATCTGGCTTCCGACTTAGAGGAGATCTTGATGAATTCCTTTGAGCTGCATTTCTGTTTCATTAGATTCCAACTTAATTGAGGGCTGGGATTCAGTTTCAGGGTAAGCCAAAGCAAGCATTTTTTAAAAAATAACACAGAAAAAATTGTCAAAGCAATTTTCCCCACTACAGAGAATCTTTCCTGTTTTATATAGCTGTCTGCATGTTGCTCTGTCCCTTCAGTGTTTACACTGGGAAAAAACAGTATTAAGTTGACTGTAACTGCATTTCATATTTTCAATACTTTATTTTTTTGCAACAGCTGCATATAGTATGTCTGAATGTACTTTATGGGCATGGACAGCAATACATTTGTATTTAATTTGTTTACATCTGCATTTTGGTAAACAGTGCTATAAAGGCAATGACTGCAGGTAGTATATATACAGTTTTGAATACTAATAATGTCATAATCCAGAACAAAAATTTCACATTTTGTGATTGAAAACATTGAGTTATTTGAAAGTAAAGCAAATTAATTCTTTTTTACTTGCTATTTTTGCATATACATATTACAGTTTTCTGAAATATTTAAAGGGTTTTGAAACATTTTATTTTTTCATCTTGACTTGCCTGACCAGAAGACCACTCCTTTAGACTTTTATTCCCCTACTCTTATCTTTTCACATTTTATATCAATGTTTATTCATAGCATTGATTGTCATGCCACTGATTCTGTAGTGATATTGAGCCTTTTCTTTTTATGTTATGGCTAGAAGTCATTCATAAGCAACCCTAGCAGTGGGAAATGCTCTTTCATGTTATTCAGTGTTTGACTTACCTGGCTAACTTTTGGCGAGACACATATTTTTTGAAGAGCTGCAAGTCTGCCTGGCAGGAAAGGCTCATTTTTGGACAAAAGAAGGCATTTCTAACAGAGATCAGATTTATCTATTCTTCTATATTTCCTTTTTCAAAATATTAAATACGATTAGACCACACTGTGAAATAATATTTTGCCAAAGAACATTTAAAAATAGCTAAAGCTTCTTTAAAATTACACAAGCATCTAAACATATTATTGCTGCACAAAATTGCAGTCTAGTTTATATGCACACAAATTAAAGGAGAAAAGTGGATTTCTTTTACGCTTGGGAGCTGTTCACAAAGAAAATCATCTTGTCTTACATCTTACTGCTTCTCAAAGTGAACAATACAGCATATTTAAAGAATCATAGAAAACAGAGGTAAAGACCTATAAGGTCATCGCCCTGCAAATGTAGGCTTGTCCCCCCACGATACATATGTCAGCTCCATAAATCCCTGAAAATAGGGCTTTATAAGGAAGCCACTGACAGACGGTGTTGCTATAATAAATATGCATGCTTATGAAAGCATTTATGAGATGCCTTAGTGTGCTTAACTTAACAATAACGTTATTTTACCAACTCAGTCCAGGAGTAATGGGGAGTATCACTCAGTTCTGTGAACATTCCCATAAAGTCTAAGACTGAGCTGAATCCCTTTTGTTTCTTACCTGAAGCCCATAAAACAAAAGTAGGGGTATAGTATTCAAAAATGATATTTCTGAAATTGATTTAAAGCAGTTGATGCACATACAATACTTAATACATTAAAGCATGCCGACCTGGAGGAATACAGACAGGTCCCTGTCTCTTTGCCCTCCAAAGAAGCTACATACGATCCAGAACCAGCCCAAAGGCATGTAGTTGAATTCACATGGTGCTGTGCCCAAGCAAATAAACTCTAAAGAAAAGCGTTTCATGTGCTGGGATCCAGAGAATACCGCCTTGGCCACAGACCCTGCTGACCTGGGTAACACAGATTCTGGACTGGAAGCTTGCAATTATAATAGTGAATAAACAAAACAGGGTGACTGCCTAAGCTTAAACACTGTCCTTGCAGTCATCTACACTGTCTAACTGTTTGTCTGTTAGCATACTCCCTGAAATGATCTAAGACTGTGCCAGTGAGCACTGTCCCAAATTATGCCTAACACCCTTTAGAGGATATCATGGCAGAGACACCATTCCCAGCAGACAATAAAACCATTGTTTTCTGGAACAGAGAAGGGAAAGAGAGTTTAGCTTGAGGGATACAAGCTGTCTGTGCTCATTGGCCTCAGGGCTAGACAATATTCCGGTGGCTATTTTATTTACTTGTATTTACTATTTATATAGTAAAACCACCTTACATTTGGGTAGCTTGGACTGTGAATAGAGAAGTTCAGGGCTGCATGTGTCCATCAGTGAGGTCACACCTGGAGTACTGTGTCCAATTCTGAGCTCCCTAATACAAGATGGGTATGGTTTTACTGGAGCAAGTCCAGCAAAGGGCGACTTTGATGATTAAGGGACTGGAGCATCTCTCCTATGAGGAAAGACTGAGAGAGCTGGAGCTGTTCAGTCTAGAGAAGAGAAGGCTAAGAGGGGATCTTATCAATGTATACGTAAGTACTAGAAGGGAGGACAGAAGGAAAATGGAGCCAGGCTCTTTCCAATAGTGCCCAGTGGTGGGACGGGAGGCAATGGGCACAAACTGAAACACAAGAAGTCCTGTATGAACATCAGGAAACACTTTTTCACTGTGAGAGTGCCTGAGCACTGGCACAGATTGCCCAGGGAGGCTGTAGTATCTTCCTTCCTGGAGACATTCAAAAGCCATCTGGACAACCTATTCTAGGTGACCCTATTTGATGTGAATGGTTGGGCCAGATGACCTCCAGAGGTTCTTCCAATCTCAACCATTCTGTGATTCTGTGACTGCCATGACTCCAGAAAACTGGAAATTCACACAAGGAAGAAGTCCTGCAAAGTTAATTTATGGACTTTCACTCTAGTATCAGTATGATTTTTACTTTCTTCCTAAAGATAACCTTTTCCTACAAAGGTTAACGCAGGTTTTCAGCAGATGTCCACAGTAAGCCAGAATAATACGATATATATAGTATAGAAATTTACCACGTAACCACAGGTGATTGACCGCTGAAAACTGTTTCCTTACTATGTGTAGGTACAGTAAGTTCACTCCCTCATGCACAAAGCCTCTTTAATTTTTACAGTTTTCTCTGATATTCGCGTGGAAGTGACATGGGACAAATGTCAGCCATTAATAAGGGTTAGGTAGCAGAAACCCAGCTAGTGCCGGATGTTCTTCAGCATGACTCAAGACTTATATGGAGAATAATATGGCTAAAATGGCACTGTCTTTTCATCTCAAAATCATTTTGGAAGTCTATTTGCAAAAGGTGAAGCGTCAGTAAAGTTAAAAATATACTCATAATGCTAAAGATAATATACTTTGCTCATAACGCCCAGCACCATGAATAATTTAGCTCTTTTTCCAGCCACTTACAGAATGTGCCAGGCAGAGTTAGTGTCTCTACTCAGGATAGGCACGTACTGGCTCTTTAGATGAAGGGCACAGGCACCTCAGAAGAAAGCAGGGGTTTCCATCAGTTAAATGGAATTGTCTAGATATGTGGACCACTTTTTGATACATATATCGATATTGTACTTAGTATTCTATTATAACAGTTTCAGAGTAATTCACAATCTTTAATTAATATATCTCGTCCACATATGCTTGAGACCAGGCTCTGCTACATCTCCATTTTATGTTGATGTGGAACAGAGGGAGACCAATGAAGCAGGAAATTTATCTCCAGTCTTCTGAAGTAGTGCCTAGCCACTGTTCTTTCTTAATGTTCGTACCTCTCCGTAGGTCAGCACAGAAAATCTCTGGCATTGTAAAAATACGACAACTACAGAGCCTCTGAAGAGACTAAACACTCGAACATGATGAAACAGTAAGGGGGAATGGTTTGGGCTGTAAAGTGGAGACTGGTGGTCAGCTTGCATTTTTTGAGGGCACAATGCCCTACACAATTCATGTGTAGGAGCCTAAGTAAAAACCGTTAAGAGGATGATGCGCTTCAGTTATGCCACTAATGTGCAGACTGCACTTTCGTTATTTTATTTTACCTTGTGCACTATGGAATACAGGTCCCTCTTAAAACTGGGATTGATATTTAGATCTCTTTGAATAATGGAGCCAATTAGTCATGAATAATTTATCCAACATTTGGTACAAATCAGTCATCAAATGAATTCAACAAATACTGTTTGACCAGCTTATACAGCTGGTTGACTAATAGGAAAAATTATTCACTGAACAAATTAAGGGACAAAAATGCCAGAATCCATGAAATAAAGCCTTGGGAAATTACTTGGTTAGCTCTAATAATAATACTTAAAGACCGTAATTAGGATTATTCTTATTAAAGTAGAATAAGTGGAAAATGAAAAGTGATAAATAGGTATAATTTGCCTTCTAGAATCATGACCTAGGAGATCAAGCAATAACTTGATGAACAGAAAAGAAATATCAAATATTATACATCAGTTTTTGTTCTGGATTTCTTGTATTGCCCTAGTGTGTTTGCAATACCTGCAGCTTTGCATTAAGAAAATGCTCTTAGTCAAGCATGGTGTTTCAGGACTGCTACCAGTCATCTTTGCAGCTAAGAAGGAATATTATTCCCAGTGATCACAATTCGTTAAATATGTTATCAAAAGAAAGTCTTCCATGTATCTGTTTTATTGTGGATGGAGATGAAGTAAAGTCATAAGCTTGAATTAGATCTAGTAGCAGGGGATATCCTTTTCTCAGTTCCTTCTGGATGGTTCTTGGTCACACACTAATCACCAGATTTCAGTTAATAGGAAGGAATTTCCCTGCTTTCCCGATTATATTCTCAGAATTTGGAGGTGTTTTCCCCTCTGTGGCTTAGACATGGTTTGTGTTTTTGGGCCATTTCACCAAATCAATTAGTTCTGTAGCAGAAGTTGTGGACCCTTTTAAAGCCTATTCTATCTTTCTTTCTACATTTGTCAAATAGTTTCATTTTCTGAAAACTAAACACCTTCGGTGTAACTAGCATACTTTAATCTCTTTAAAGAGTGTCTGTTTGTAATTTAATGGACTGTTATATATAGAAGGGCAGATTAGATGATGATCCAATAACTCAAACTTAGACTGTATAATATTATGAAGTATTGTCCTCATTGCTTATTATCTGCTTTTGATCTGGAAGCAGAAAATTGTCTGCCTCATTATTTTATCTAAAATTTTTTGCTGGAGCTAGTGCTTGGTTAATTTGGACTAGTATTTTCCAAGATACATTTTCATAGAAGGAAAACATCTCCAACATATTCTAAAGTATTATTCTGCATACCTGAAATTTTATAAGTAGATCAGACATTACACAACTTCACTGACAGAATACACTGTCAAGTTAGGTTTAGCATCACCATGAGAGATTGCAAACTGGATCTTGTGGCACAAATAAATTAAAGCAAAAGACATATCACGTGTATGTATTTTGGCTGCCACAATCAAGCTGACTGGGCTGTGTAATTGATACTCTGAGACAGACTAAACTTCAAATTTAGTTTTTTGCATTTATTTCATTTCTAGAATTTCAAGTGTATTTTAGTAAGCTATTAATTGTTATTGCTGCAACAATTATTTATAAGGCAATACCTAATTTCTGGTTTGGTCCTTATTGCTTTCTAGATGTTAAGTCTAGATTATCATGAATTCCTGCATGACCTCTTCTTGAACTAGCATATCTCTCATAGGAAGACATCTAGTTTTCACTTGAAAAAGTAATGCAACAGAGAATGCATTCTTGAAGACTTTTTTTTTTCAATTTTCAATTCTCATGTTGTGCAAGTTTCAGCCAGCACAACTCAAGTGGGTTGAATCTGCTGAGAAATTTCATGCTCTGCTTCGATGTTTTGATTTTTTTAATTTTTTTTATTTAATTCATTCATTTGGATAAACAGGGTATTCCTGAGAATAAGAAATTCAACTATTGGTATTGGATGTGAGTGACTGCATGACCAGAAATAGAATCAGTGATTAAGAGCTCACAGGCCCATCTCAGATGGTATCCCAGAAAAAGTCACTGAAATGCCTCAAATAAGAATTAACTTCATTTTCATACTCTGTTGAAGCCTATCAAATTTGGTATACTACAAGCAAGACAGCTAAGAAGTAAGACCCACCATTAGGAATATCCTACATTATTCTTTGTGTGAACAACTGACATAGCTAAAGACTTCTTAATCTTTGCCCATTCTGCGGATGATAGCCACCTAAATTAGGGAAAAAACCCTAACAAACAAAACCAACAAAAAAACCCAAACCAAACCAAAGAAACCGCTCATCCCCTCCCCCAGCCCCACCAAAAACAAAAACAAGAAACAAAAGACTTGAATTGGAGTTAATGCAGAAAATGCAAATTAGATTAAAATACTTTGGTATGGAAGAGAAATGATTTTTCGTATCTTATGAGATCTTTATGAAATAAATATCTGAAGCCTGTATGACCATTTTTAATGAAAACCATTAGTGAATAAGATCTTACCTCAGCGTACTAGAAACTGATCTTGTGTAAATGGAGAAAATACTTGAATATATAAGGCTATTTCTATTTTCTACTCTGTTATGCATGCATCCTACGTGATAGGATTTATTGAATCAGAAAAAAAGATAATTTCGTGAAGGATCTGTTAAAAAATATTGGTAATATATCACTGACTCACCACACACTGGAATAGCCCTTTTGCCTAAAGCGAGACTTCCTCTAAATGGCTTTTGAACACTCAAGTTTGGAAGAGATTTATACTACGCTCATAAATAATGAGGAAGACTAAAGCCTGTCATCAAGACGCTTTGTTTCTGAAAGTCATCTCCAATATTCTCAGAAAATCTCTACTAATAGATCTTATTTTCTAAACCTATGTAGCACAGTTTTCAAACCTGGACGATGGAATTCTACATTTAGTTGTTTTGATTAAAAAAAAGGTGCTAATTTGTACCAATTTGAGTGATATAACACCTAAATCAAACATGCATTCATGCAACCTGGGCTGCTTTTCTATTAGAAAGAGGAAGTTGGAAAACTGATAAACCTCTTAACTCTTCAGAGTTAGGAAGGCAAAATCTGCATATGAAATATCACACTGGTGGCTAGATACTAGCACTTAGGAAGGAGTATGGGAACTTATGCAGGTGAATCTTTTCATATGAAACTGATAATATAGCCATAAAAATGTATTTCTGCTGCTTCTAGTTCATACTGTAATTTTGTTTCCCCTTTTTCTACAGCAGTGTTATTCACAATTTTGCAAGTGCTTGGCTAAAATGTAATTTGATAAAAAGAACTCTGAGGTGAATAATGATTTGCTCAGCTGCAGCTCATTAGAGATGATTTTGTTTTTCCAAATTATATTACAAGGGCAGCATATCAGCCTGTCCATGTCCTCCTCAGTGAAATGACTGCTGTACTCTGGGGAATGGAAGGCTTCCTCCTAAAAATTTTACTGCTCCTTTTTTGCTGGTTTAGTGCTTCATTTCTTTTTATCTAGCTGCAGAGCAAATCAGCGAGGCTTAGTTTTTTAGATTTGAATGTACAGTGCTCAATAACAATATTTTTCTTCAGTCTACCCTTATATTGGTATACGCCGGCTCTTCATCTTCACCTTCGCAGCCTTTAGTAGGCAGAGGAGTTATATCAGTGAATCAGTTGTAACAGTGAATCAGATATATCAGTTATATCAGTGCTTTTCTTGCCTTGCCTCCTTTGTAAGCCCAGAATCTGCAGGGGTCAGCTCTGGTTTGTCACCTCTATATCTTGACAGGAGGATGGCAAACTGTTTTCTCTCATCAGAAAGCAATCGAACAAGAGCTGTGGCAGGCAACAGTTTTCCCCTTCCTCACTAGTATTTTCCTACTCTGCATGGGAGGAGGTTAAAACTTTGGAATAAAGCTAATGACTTCAGTATCGTTGTTTGCTTGATGGTGGTGGTGCTCATTTGGTTGTGAGAAATTTCTGCCTGTTCTGCCCTGCCACAACCATTGCAGAGACTAAAATGCTGGGGTCTTGAGTGCTTTTAATATCATGTTATAAAGTTAGCATGGCTTTCTAAGTCTCCTTACAGATCTGCTTTACTCTCTGTAAATAAATACACACTTTGCCAAAGAAAGGAAATAACCCAATACTTCAGCCACCCATATGGAATATGTAGGCTAGAAACCAACTGCTCCATCCCAAGTGAACGGATGCTTTTTTCATAACTGTCTGTATTATAATAGGCACCAGAAATGAGCACCTTAGGATCAGGAGAATGAAATGTGTTTAAAGCGACTGTGGTACATTCTCCATTTGTGAAATTATAGTGCTTGATCTCACCAACATACACATGCACTCCAATTTTAGAGATGCTATACAGAAGGAGAAAACATTTACCTGCTGTTCTGCATAAGCACATCTCAACTTAATTCAATGGAATATGTTGCTTTTCTTTCTTTCTGCTTGTTGAATATCTGCTTTTTAATAGCCAACTAATCTCTCTTTTTAAATTCAAAGAAAAGTCTCCACTACCATCTCAGCATCCATAATCACCTTTCCATGTCTGGTTTACCAAAGAGTAATCTGTGTGTTAAATGAAACGTGCTCCTGAGGTTTCTGTTGCTGCTGTGTCTGCTGCAGCAGTGAGCAGCTGAGTGTTCCCTGATCACATTGATATTCCAAACCAACCAACACTGCAGCCAACAGGTGAACTCCACTAGGGTATGGCCAGAGGGAGAACAAGAATTGAAAGCCATTTAGGAACTAAATGGAAAAAGAATTTATCTAATTTTCCCTTAAGATCTACCAGAACTTCAGGAACCTCCGCTCCAATACAGCTGCAGAAAGACTACAGGAATTTGGCTAGGCAGCTAGCTGCAAGTCAGTGGTCACAGCATCTTACCCTTACAGTCATTCCCCTCCTTTTTTGTTGAATACTTGATTTGCTGCATCCTCCTCCTGATGTTTAAGCTCAAATTTGTTAAGTATGTATATATATATATAAGATTTAAGTATATATATATATATATAAAAGATTTTTCTCTTGCCTATTACTTAATGCAGTACTCCCATGCAGAAATTAGGGCTCCCCAGTAATGTTAATTTCCTTGAAGGAACCGTTCTGGTTTGTCCTGCAATCAGAAGTGAGTGTTATTGGAATGACTGTATAGTAACATAAAACCAAATAAATATGGAAATTGGTTTAATCAAATAAATATATAAATTGGAGCAATTAATCAGAGCTTTATGTTTTAGGAACACATATTTACCAGCATGACCATGTACTATAAAATAAGAAAGACAACTGATCTGTAGTATGTCCCTTTGTGACCCCCAGCCTCAGCCATTCAGTCAGTACGGAGAGCCTGGAGACTTTACCTCAAGCAATGTTATGTCTGTCACAGAATGAAAACAACCCTCACAGAGTTGTCATTCTCTTTTTCCTCTCAACTCTTGCTCTTGTCATGTTGCATTATACATAGATAACACAAATCTTGAAGACATGCCCTCTGGTTAAAAAAGTAAACAACAATAACAACAACAAGATCTCTCACACAACATGCCAACGTGATCAGGATTTAATCACAGATAACTGGAGCATTTAATAGCAGTACTTAATAAAAGAATGATAGAAATCCTGGTCAATACACACAGAAGAAGAAAAGAAAAAAGCTAACCCCAAAAGAAGCGATCTGTGAAACAGTCCTCATTTTTCCTTTCAACAATGTAGATTTAGAATAAGTTCCTTAAAGCACAGGGTTGCAGTGATTTTAGCTGAGTGCACAGAGGCAGATTGAGGCACAGCATCTGCAGAAACTTGGTGCAGCAGGTTGCACATTGTGACAGTGGATAAATGCAGGAAGCTAAAAGTTTAATTTCAGAGCACTCTTTAAACTTTGATGTTTCTAGTTGGGGTAAATTATAGGAGGCTTTTGTCTGGTTTCAGAATATTTGCAGGGACTTGTTACAGAATTATAGAACTGAAAGGAAATTAATGAGATCATCCAGCCCAAACTTCTGTCTCATCAGAATCAGCCTATACTTGCATTATTCCAATCTTTTGTTTTTCTTGACTGTTATTAAGGCCTCCAATATGGAAGACTGCATAATCTCTTCAGGCGAGCTATGGTACATCATTTCCTTTACAGCTGAGTTTTCCTTAATACATATCCTTAATCTTCCTTGACACAATGTATACGAATTACTTTTCCCCTTTTTTATTATAAACAAAGGGAATATATGATTCCCTTAATCTCTGAAGAAACTGTTTATTTATTAGTATGTTGTCATGACCTAGATTGAGACGACTAACTAATTTTACTGATGACATTTGGAAAATTATTTTGTATTGCTTTAGCAATCTCCTTCATAAAATGTTGAATGTATAGAAAAGGGAAAAGACTCTCATATGACATTAGGTTATAAATATTCAGATACCTGAAGACGCATAGCTGTATCTTTAGACCCTACTCTGTTTGTTTTAAAAGATGGATGAAATAATATTCTTGAACACTGAAACAAACTGAAATAAACAAATAAATTGTAAACAATTAATTATATTAAGGGAAAGTAAATGAAACATAGATTCTGTGCTAAAGTAGTTAAAGGACTGTCTGCTGATAATTAGAAAAAAACATCCTGTAATGAAGTTTTCTCAAATCTGAAAGGAAGAGCTTTCTGCTTTCTCACAATGACATCAGATAATAGTTTAAACATCAGCATGTTGCATGAATTCAGTTCAGTGCAGGATTATACCTATGGAAGTATTTCATTTATGTGCTTAACTTTACACACGTGGACTTCAGCATTTTGGTTCCAACCTTTTTGGACCTTAATGCTGGTAACTATAAAAGTAAGTTTAGTGCAAAAAGATTAATTAATAATTATTAAGGGGGTACTATCGATTCCAGCCTCAAGATTGGAAACCACAGAGGTCAGACAATGTGATTCAGAGCATTCAAGATAAGATTTCTGGTGCTCTGGTTTGTTCTCTAGAGGAACCAACCAGAGCTTTTCTAGTTTCTGATACCATTGTATAATTCAAGTGACTATTGCAGGTGATGTGAATATTCCTTCCTGTTCTGCATCTTAAGAGCATTATGAAAAATATTTTACAAAATATTGGTGTTGGGTTGTGAAGGTGCAAAGTCATTTGCAGATTACAAGCAATTTCAGGATATATTTTTATTTCAAACTATCTTTCCTTACTTCTATCAAAGGCTTCCTAATTCAGGTTCTTATAGTCCCCACTACCATAAAATGTATTCATGACATCATTAGTAATACCTAGCCATGAATCAAACATCATCCTAAAAAATAATGAAAAAAGGATGATGATGTAGTTACTCTTCAAATTAATAATTTTTTTCAATCTTTTATAGGTTTCTTGAGAGTTCATTGTTTTCTGTCCTTTTAAACCATATCTAGCTGTTAAGTTTGCAGTAATTATTATGCAGTAATAAGGTTGTCCTCCAATGCCAGAGCCTAGGAGCCCTGACTTTGTAGAGAGGCATTTTTACTATGTCATACTTTCTGATAAATTGAGGGACAAAGGCAGTTAGACCCTGAGTCAAAGTCCAGTTAAACATTTCAGTAATTTTTCAAGTATGCGGCCATATAACGCAGGCGGCTAGAGGTTGGGCTGACAACTGAAGTATCACTTTAACAGCTGCTTCATTTCACTATCTCTCGGCTCATAAACTTTATTTTTAATGAGGCTGCCTGTAAGACCACTAAAAAATGACCTTCACAGAGAACTACAAGGACCTACAGTCCTGACCGAAATAGCATTCTTGGACAGTGCGTAATATCACAGTGACCATAGCATAGAAAATAAACAGTATGGTAAAAAAGGCATTACACTAAATACTGATGAGAATATTCTGTATTTTCACACTGAAAGATTCTTGTGGTAGCTGTGCAAGTAGTCCACTACCTTCAATTCATACTTACCTGGACATCTTCATTGCCTTTAATAGTGTTGCACCAGTTTCTATCAACTGAGTGAATGGCCTGTGGTTTTAACATTGTGTTTAGGAGCTAAAGGCTCTCTAACAATAAGAAAATACATTATTATGTAATAAACTGATAATAAAGAGGCTGCTAATTCTTACCCTGCCCTGCATGTTGCTTGCTGGTGTATAGTCAAAATTTTCTACTAATTAACTCTGATTTTCACCCACTTTCCTGACCTAACACACACTGCAACCTTCTGGTTTGTTACGCTATTCTAAGGGTGTGCTGCTAGTCTAATTCAAGGCAGCGTAGGCCTGGAGGAGTAGCTAAGGATGAGGGAAAGGAACTTCTGGGTTAGAGCTTGAGAGGGTGAAGAAAAGGTCCTCACCAAGCTGTGCACAAGTGGTGTGGCCCAGGGAAGGAAGGGTACTTGTGCTGGGAAGCTGAGCTGTCTGGGTTTGCTGTATTTTTAAAAACAGTTCCAAATTGAGCTGCAGTTTTAAGAGCAAATAATTCTGAGGTACTTTAAACCACCTGCACCATAACCCTGGCTACTTCTGAAGTAGCTGTAATAATTTAGTCCTGTGGCATAGTGGGCACTTGCTAGACCTTTTTTATCAGTGTGTCCGAAAGCATTTAAAATGTCTTTCTGAAAGCACTATAGGGTATACTACAGCTCCCACTTCTGCTGCTAGAGATCAGTAAAATTTTTCACTGAAAACAGAGCTTTCCTAGCTCAAAAGCCTAAAAAACAGTCAAAACTGGGATTATTTTAACTTATTTTTTGCATTCCAAAAGCAGCTGAGACCAAGACTTCTGTGCGCTATGCATGGTCCAAACCCAGCAACAAGTTGGGCCCTGCCATCTTTAAAATGTGAGCTTAAAGTCTAGTAGGAGCATGGAAAAACAAATGAGGGCATGTGTGAACACACTGATGGAGCAAAAGGAAGCAAAATAATCAATATAAAATAACATGCTAAATAGCTAAACAGCTTTCCTACCAGTATTTTATACAAGCATGAGACTGCAGTAGGGTTTTTATGAGGACTGATCATTTTGCTGTTGTTACTGGAATTAAAAGAACTTCTTTGCTCTCTTTTAACCTCTGCCTTCAAGTTGTGTGATGACTTTCCCACAGTACATTCTGAGGTGTGTGTTAGGTTTGGGAGTTCAGCTTTATGGACTGTCTTTTATGTTGTCTTTTGGGCTTGATTAAAGACACACTGAACATTATTTATCCTCAAAATCTGAAAGTATGCTCTAGGGTCAATGAACAGCTGGACGAGTTCCAGCAAAAGTTCTACTCTTTTGTATTACTGTGCTAGCTGATGCTGTTTTAATTTGCTACCCAGAAACAGCGTGCGAGCAGATGAGGTAAATGGCAACATTTCACTGGAAAAATCACAAGTCAAATTCTTGTTTGCTTTCACTTGTTCCCAAGTAGTTCATAATGTTATGTATACAATACCAGCTCCCTGAATTTGCTCAAATGAATTTTCTTCCATTTTCACACCTTTTTCTCCACTATTATTTTCCTACAAGATTACTTTCAAAGCCTTCATCTAAAATGAATGGAAACTGCACAAAAGGATTTCTGCAAGCAAGCTTCTTGCCTAATTACTTATTACAGTGTTCTGAAGACTGAGGGAGGTATTTCTGCTGAAACATTTGTTAAAAAAATCAATTAACTGCCTCAGTTCTGCTCAATGAAGTTTTTGTTGAAAATATTTGATTGTACAATTATGCCTGTACCTCTGTACTCATGGTATAGATTCGTTCCCTCTCCATGCTGCAGTGGGCAGGTGTTCTCCCAAGTCATAAGTATTTCTAGGGTTTGGGCAAGCCTCTTGTGGGTCATAATCCCCAGCTGCTACAAAGCTGACTTAAGGCCATAGACATAACTTGAAGCAGCCACTTCACCCAGCCCCAGCTGTGTTACATATATCTACTTTATCCCAAGACCAATTGAGAATGTAACCAAAGTATGATCCAACAGCGTGAAAAAAAAGTACTTGAATTGTGTACGTCAGAGGATGATTGCATTTTTTAAATTTCTTTCATGAAAGTTATTTTGAAACTTTTAATCACACTACTATTTCTACTACATATTCTGTCCTTTTGTGTTCTTTTTAATGAAACCCCACATATCCACACAAAGTGGCTGGGGAGACAGGTGACAAAAGGGATATTTACACTCTTCCTTCACTTCACCACCACATTATGTTACGTTAGTCATCCTTCTCTCTGTATGTCAGTAATAAGGTCAAGTTAAAAAGCAATCGAAGGTACATTTACAGAGATGGTGTCAGCATTTTGGTTGCCAATTGCACGGAATTTTCTCTTCAGCCCTTCTGCTTAGATTAAGGTCTGTCTCAGGTCATTTATATTTTTTTTAATTTAGCTTCAATTTGGAAGAACTTGTGTTTGTATACATAAATTCATATGCATATTTAAAAATACATGCACTCTTCTTTAGTGTTGGCTAGCCTTGTGACACCATTGTGATACACTATGCATCTTCCTGGGATGCTGAGTCAGCTTTGAGAATTAATCAGATCTGCAAGTTCAGCTTCTTATCGAGACGATTCTTCTGCCAGCCTATACATTTTTGGAATACCTTTATCACTGGGCCTGTACAGATCGACTGGGAGACCTGTCACTAAAGTATGCTCTCTTGGCTGATACACAGGAGAAAATACAGAGGAGAAATTGATAATTTAATTTGCATTCCATGAAAAAACAAACAGGATTGTTCAAAGTTAGCACCTCTGTGGTGTTAGTACTACAGAAGAGAGCACCATAATCAGCCTTCACCTAAACCATTGCTCTTGTATCAACTGAGTTGGTAGCCAAACTGGGCTGGTAAAGATGAAGGGTATATTTCCCTATCGTAAATTAGATTATAACAAGGATTGCCTTGTCATTTACTCCTTTCAGAGCTCTTAGTTTTTTAATGAGTGGCAACAGTGGCTGTACAGCTGTTCCTCTGAGGAAGACCACTTCCCTGCTACATACGGCAGTAGATGCATCCAGGCCCATGGAGTTCTTTGAGAACACGGATGTTGAGAAATTGTTGGTGTCCACTGAGAAGCAAATGGGTGAAACATGACAACTTCAGAGTCTTTCAGTATAGAATCCATGATTCTCTGATAAACATAATAATTCTCTCATCATAGTCTACTGTCTTTTCTCCTCTTTAACAGGATGAACTTTGTTATAATGGCTTTAATATTTAATATTTTTGGCTGCGTTTGGAATTTGTCATACCTTTTTCTCAGTAAAGTAGGTTCTGATACTCATTTTGTTCTTCTGTTACAGATTAAAGAGCACCTCGCCAAGGGACAGAGGATGTTGGCTGGTGATGGCATGTCCCAAGTAACCAAGACACTATTGGATTTAACTCAGAGGAAAAACTTTTACGCAGGGGACCTTCTTATTTCTGTGGAAATTCTCAGAAATGTTACAGACACATTTAAAAGAGCAAGTTATATCCCTGCATCTGATGGGGTGCAGGTAAGGGTAATGTTTCAGTTGATGGAGTTTATGTCAGTATACTGCATGTCTCCTATTTTACCCACTGAGGAAACTAAATCTTCTGAATGAGACATAAACATTGTTCCCATAAAACTAAGATACAAGTGTAAAATAGGAAAAGTCAGCTACATTTAATGAGACAGCTGTCCAAAACAACACAGCAAGTGAAAAACGTAAAATCCTTTCTTTGTAAAATTTTCAGTATCTTCCTCTTTCAAGATTTAGTTTGATTGATAGGGATGTGTTGGCATTCTTTTGCATTAAGCAATTCAATAGCGTTGTTTGTTCTCATTCATTTCAGTTCAGAAATCTAGCCACAGTACTTAGTTATGTAATTCTGGCACTGCTTCTAAAGTCCAAATAAATGAAGCTCATTAAAATTGCACAGGAGTGACAAATAGTACATTTGATATGAATTTTCTATTTCATATGTTAGATTAACTCTTCTTGTGCAAGAGGCCAATTGAAATACTATCGGAGATAAAACCACCGTGATTATTTTTACATAATGGGCTGCACAACTCACTGTGTAATGTTCATTAAAATAAATATTTCACAGGGCTTCCAGATCAGGATATTGTTTTCATCTATATCTGAATTTTAGACACTTTTCAAAGACGGTAGATGTATTGAAAAAGAATACTACGAAGGCAGATGTATATATTACTCATGAAAAATAGAGTTGCATGATCATTCATAAATTAGTAGTGAAGTTATTAGTGCAGGGCCTGTGTCCGTATTTATTTGTGTAAATGTAAGCATAGATTATAAGTACATTTTGGAATATATGCCTGCAGATAAATGGAGGTGTCTTGGAAAAGAAAATTTTTCCAGAGTTAAGTTTTCAAGAGCTTGCTGTTATATTTTCATTTTTCTTGTTTTTCTATGCACAAAGAAAAATGAATTTCCATGTAAAACCATTTCTTCTGTTGATCTGTAGCCAACTGAAAGTAATATCTTTTGAACAGTGCTTTTCAAAAAAATATTTTGGCTGGGCAATCTTTTTTTTTTCTTCTTTTTTAATTGCATAGGAGTCAATATATTTTCCTACTTTCAGTAAGTTTTACTATTAAATAGGGTGTTATTTATTGAATTTTTTTAATGCATTCAACAGTCTGACAGCCCAATGTGACTTCTTCATGGTTCACAGGCACTACAGAAATCTGTGGTAGAACCAGCCTTGAGAAACTGCTTGGCACAAGTGATTTTGTTCATGGGCTTGGCAGACTAGGTCATTTGCAGTTTACATACATTAGAGAGAATTTGGTTCTTTTCCCACTAACGACAGTGCCAAAAGTTCTTTTCCTTTGAGCAATGTAGAGTGGTTTCCAAAATATGTAATAGTATTCTGACATAACTTGGCAAAATGATTAGTACTATTTTAATAATTTTTGATTTATCATTCTGAAGAAATGAGAAAAGGCAAAAATTGGTAAACCATATTTTGAAGAAAGTAAGGAAGGATTTCTCAAACCAAAGAAATACCTACATTTCAGGATTTAGATGCCTAAATATCAAGAACTCTTAAATCCTATTGAAAAAAAGGCATTGAAACTTAAAAAAAAAAATAAAAAAAAATGAACAAATTGCAAGCTAAGGCAAAATCCAAAAACCAGTGTATATTGTTCAGGAAAGTATGTGAAATCAGAATGAACCATATATTTTGCACGGGGGATATATTATGCAATCTTCCTGTTACTGACTTCTGATGATATAAAATGAAATCCTGGCTCAGTAACATCAGTTTAAATGTTACTGTCAATTTCTGAGAAACCAGGATTTTCCCGTATGTAAACATATGTCATATGCTAACATACTCTGTAGTGTTGTATTTAATTTTTATTTTCACTATCACCTATTTTCATACTTTGTAGTCCATCGTCAAAATAAGTGACAAAAAGGTGAAAATGAAATTAATTTGCACAAAAATACTAAGATCATTCTTTCTGAGCAAGCTCTGTGTGCTGTTCTCATTGCATTCTAGTTTTTGCATTAGATAAAGAGTAGAATTTCTTAGATGTTGGGGTTTTGTTTTAAAGTAATTGTCAGAAAAGTGTGAGTGAGGTTTAAAATCCCTGAAAGTCATAATTTATCATTTCACATGATGTCAGAAAAGTAGATTATGAATTATGGGTAATAGTATATTTAAAGGTCCATACAAAACAACACTGAGAAAGGAAAAACATATATGTCTAGGTATGTTTGTTTCTTACACATTCCATCTATCTGGATATTTCCTCCACTGTCTACAGTCTTTGGCTTATACCCAGTATTAATATTCATGAATAGCGTGAAAGATGTGATTCAGAGACTCCATAACAAAAAGAATGAACAGAAAAGTGGGATCGAATTTTAAAATTTCAGGCTAATTACTCAAAATGAAGATGCCACTACCTGATATGCTGCATAGAAAATGCCACAGATACCAAGCGCAAAACAAAGCTTCTGAAGCATGCATGTCTACTGCCAATTTATTTATTATATGACTTTTTTTCTTTTTTGCATATTTTAACCTTTTTTGCAACAATATTTATGTATACATTGCATATATAGTGTCAGGAAGAAAAATAGCTGTGTATGAGGCAGTTAATGGAAGGCATGCTGCATCAGTGACTGAAAACAGCAGTACAATAGCAGAAATAGCAGAAGACAAGAGTCATGCAATTATTCTGCAAGCAAGGCCTTTCTTTTAACATGGGAATTATTTAAAATACAGTGTGTAGGTACACTGAGGCTATGAGATGACCAATGTGCCATTACTTGTATAAAAAGGATGCTATCTGTAATATAGTTAAAATTTTAAATAAGTGTAATGTAAGCAACATTTTGGGACACTTTCCAAAACTGGTCTAAGAGTGCTTGCACTGCCTTCTAAGGGCATGACAGCAGGAAAGAAACTGCCTTTCAGGACAGGATGGCAAAGGGAATTGTACAATCCCCTGATCCAGCAACCAACAGGAAACAAGATTTCTCCCCAAAGAAGTCAGAGCACTATAATCTCATTTGTATTAGCCACGGGGACCATTGCTGTCAGTCAGGGATTAACAGGATTGCCCAATGCTTTTTTCCCCCCACCTCTGCCTCCCACACACACACTCCCTATGCTGAAGTCCAAAAGTGGAGGTGACTTAAGGCTATCCATTAATTCCTCCTAGGGAGGAATTCTTCTCTAGCTGTATAAAAGGATTTATGACAGCTCTATTCCTGCAGAGAGGGTCAAAGAACATGGACCGAAACAGGCAAATTCAGCCATTGTGTTACAGAATAAAAAGAGTGAAAGGAAGGAAATTAAATTAGGAAAACATAATTGTCCATTCCTGACTGTAACTGGCATTATGCTCAGAAAAGCCTGGGCAAAAATAAAGGGCTTCAAAATTTGGCTCTGGCTGTCACAACATTTCTATAGTGGCCAGTTCAGTAATACATAAACCCTAGCATGAAAGAGCTTGATTCTACAAGGACGTCCAGTGTTTACTGCAGTAATACTATCAGATCCATCCATAATGCTTCTAAAATTTAGCCTTCATACCTGTGAGTCATTTTACTAAAGGGTAATATTGTTTCTTGCAGCACTAATGCAATGAACAAGAGAATAATCAAAGTAGGTGAAAGACTCCTATTTGCCTATCACATTTTTGGAGTGCTCCTCATATCTATTCATTACTGAAACAGCAAAGCCATTTAATCGTCTCTCTGTTTAATGCACAAAGCAACAGTATTGCTAACTGAAAAAACTTTATACATCTCAGCCTCCACTGCTACCATAAATATGACATCAACTGGGGGTAGAAATAGAAAAAAAAAAATAACCTCAACAAGCAAGATATTCTTGTCACTATGTTCATATACATCTTTTATGGCTTTTTGGCAAGTACAAAGTATATATTAAATCAGTTATTGCTCATCTTTTGTTTATGTTTGAGTCTAGGATTATTTATAAGCTTTTTCACATATATTTCTATTAATTATTCGTCACTTTAATGCTTTTGTGTAACTAAAATAAACATAAAATTTATTGAGCACATAACATTGTTAGAAAAACCATGTAATTTATCATCTGCAAGAAACATTTATACCTCCTGAGTGTTTTTCAGGCAATCTAGTCTACTCTCAGATAGATCTCATGACACGGACATGGATACTTTTGCAATTATGGCTTAGACTTTTTCTGCAGGGGAATCACTGGCTGCAATGGAAAACTAGCTTTGAACCAGCCCCTTAGTATGGTAATTTATCCCACGCTGAGCTTCATGCTGCTGCAGCTAGACTGCTGCTGGCACCCTAGCAAG
Organism: Chionis minor; assembly: GCA_013398295.1. Lineage (NCBI taxonomy): Eukaryota > Metazoa > Chordata > Aves > Charadriiformes > Chionidae > Chionis > Chionis minor. The sequence continues at coordinate 236,672 of VZSF01002158.1, forward strand.
TTGAAGTTAGCTAAAATTTCTGTCCACTGCATCTCCATGGTAGTACACTGGAAAAGCGCAGAACTGTCATGCTTTAAAAAGTGTTTTCCTCGGGCAAAATCCCCATATGGCCAACTCTACCTAGTAGAACTCTTTGCCACAATCATAATGTCCTAGAGTAGATGTGGTTACAGTGCCATGAATCTGCTTTGGCCAGTATAGTTTATTTTACTTGGGGGAACAACAAAGCCATACATTTTTCCTAGCTGAAGTTGCTTTTTCGCAATTATGCTTTGCTGACCTGGTTAAACGCGCAAATCCTTTGCGATGAATACTAAAAGTAACCCTTTTCAGTATGCTCTATTTTCCTACTGAATATCTGAAAAAGATTAAATGTATTCTTGGTATATAAGCAATACCTATCTACCTTTTTCCTCTTCCTATCTTCAGCTTGACTGGAAATTTACCTTCTGTATCACTACAAATTGGATGAAACCATAAGAGCATTTTTCTTTTATGTTCTGTCTTTAATCCCCATCGTCCCATCCCAATGCATACTTGTCATTTTCACAGGAGCTCGCTGAACCATTTCCTTTCTTTTCATGAAGTTCTGTGTTACTGAAGCTTATGGATATTTTGCTACTGACTTAATTGAGCAAAGAATTGTGCCCTCATTAATGTACGGGATTATTTTGCCCAAGTTCACCAAGGTGTCGGTCATCTCTATAATAAATTTGCCAAGTTAAAGTAATTTTTATCCATGTAGATTTTATGGTTGGCATAATTAACTTCCTAATGATAAGGCAAAGATGGATCTTCTTGCTTGTCAAGTAGTTAGTGTTAGGACTAAATTAAACTGGCAAAAATGTTTTTGTGTAAAAATAGTTTTCAAAATTTTTATTCAATTTTTTTATCCTACAAAATTGAATTTTGGTTTTGAGACACCAAAAATGTCTGTGATAGCTCGTATTTTGAAATTAATGCCTTTCAAGCAGAACCACAGTATCCATAGTACACCAAGGTTGAAAGTTATTTCTGCTCTCATTTCAGTCACTGTGCAGTCAAATGCTTTGTACTTTCATTAACAGTGAGTTAAAGATACCTCTTACTTAAACTTTATTTAAGCTCTATTTATCCCCCCAAAATGGCTAGAAAGTAAGTGCAGGTTTGGGAATCCAAGTTACTATAGGGTCCTAAAATTGGTATTCCACTCAAGGATTCTTCAGAGGTTGCGAGGATCTTCATTGCACTCTTCAGCTAGGGTCAGTGGAAACTACATGTATCTTTTATGAGGGAACACATAAATTATAATTGGCAGGCTGTAGACAAAATTGATATTCTGCACAAAACGTGATGTAGAGCTGAGAACAGACTGCACAAATTCTTAGCTTTTAAGGATGGAGAAGTTGGGAATACAAATTGGTAGACAAATTTAGAAAGGAAAGTTCTCCACAAACACTTGGAAGAAAGTGTTTTAAAAGCTAAATGCTCTGGCTTTTGTTTGTTTGTTTGTTAAATTAATAAGAGAATTAGATAAAGAAACTAATAGTTTAAGGTCAAAGAAACAGAAATTAATTATTCCTTTTTTGTTGAAATTACTAAAAGGACAGAGGCAAATGTAGCTTCTTAAAAGTATGATGTACCTGGTTTCACAGAGCATTTACCAATTAAATAGTATGCCCTATTTATGGTCATTAAGGATCATTTTCATGTTTCAAATAGAAACTAGTGGCCCTGAGCCTGGTATTTTCTTAGTGTACTTTGTTTATTTGCAAAATATATAGTTATCTCGTTTCTGGAATGAGAGCAATTTGAAAATAGAACACTATCACATTTAGAAGTTTAGCAAGTTTAAAATGGTTCTTATTTTATGCAAAGCAGTAGTATGAAATCTGATTATGTGGCCAGAGATTAACACTTAACCATACAATATATGTGTCATTTTATCAGACTAATATAAAATTTTGTTATCTCATCTCTTCCACTGAAAGAAAATAGGCTGCAGAACTGCATCTGTAATAAAGAAAGGAAAACTTTCTTAATGTCAACTTAAGGATATGACTGTTTATGTCATTGAAAGTAATTTTACTTTGTCTTTTATTTAACTGATTTTTCAGAACTTCTTTCAAATCATTAGTAACCTCTTAGATGAAGAAAACAAAGATAAATGGGAAGATGCACAACAGGTAAGATTTGAATTTTGCAACTCATTGTCATATTTTAACCCAGCCAGCAACTAGAACGATGCAAACGCTCCCTGACAGCCCACCACCCCCAGAGTACAGTAGGGAGAAGAGGGAGAAAATGACAAGGGAAAAAAAGCCTCATAGGTTAAGATAAAAGTTTAACAGAACAGTAACAGAAGATGATGATGATGAAGAAGAAGATGATGATAACAATAATAACAATGGTAAAAGAATATACAAAATGAAGTGATGCAACACAAGTTGCTCTGACCAGCCAATGATTGGTTGCCCATCCCAACCCAAGCAGCGATTGTGGATTCCTGCCATCCAGGCCAACCCCCCTTTATATACTGAGCATGACATCTATGGTATGGAATATTCCTTTAGCCAGCTTGTCCTGTCTATACTCACGCTCAGTTTCTATAGGAAGTTTTTGAGTAATGTAAACATCACTTAGTAACAACTCATGTGTGTTATCAACATTATTCTCATACTAAATCCAAAACACAGGAACTACTAGGAAGAAAATTATCACAGCTGAAACCAGGACACTCATCATTTTTAAAAAATTGGAAATTATTTGTAGCATGACATTCACTGTATCAAAATCCATGTATTATGTCAGTGAGGCATGACAAAGTGGACTGTATCATTTCAAAAATCAGGTTAAACATACACCCTGCTGTAGGTGAAAGGAAATCCTAAGTGACACAGTACTTTGGAAATAACCGATCCTTTTCAAAAAGGAGTAATTCAAGGACCCATTGGTTAATTGTTCAGATTAAAATTATATTAAGAATATAAAGTACTTCTCTTGATTAACAGATTTTCTTTACATTCCATGGGATTATTCATTATGTCTTTTCTTTCAATGTTGTAATGAAGTACATACAAAAGCTGAAAATGCTGCTAAACGCTAGCTGCAATGATGCTTTTATTAAACAGAACACATCAGAACTTACCTAAAGAACTTCTACAACATCAGCAAATAACTTACAGACATTTAATCTGTAGACCTTTTTGAGAAGGTTGTATTTAGGAGAACAGTCACAATACTTAAAACTGACAAATTTCAGAACTAAGTTAGATATTATTATAATACTTTATAAAATAGTAAAGTCTAACAAAAATCATTAATTTATAACAGAAGAGTTTAAATTAAAGTGAAATACATTTTTTGCTTGTATATAAGTATTTCCTACATGCTTATACACAGAATGTTATAGGACAATATTAATATGTATGGTCATGAACATGACCGTAGAACTATCAAATTTATTCAGATACAAATAAGAGCGATGATGGGGATGAACAGATAATTATGTACAGAGAAAAAATTATGGAAGTAGTCAATGACAGGGAAATATTTCTATATGAAGAACGATTAAACAAAGCAAGATATTTCAGGATGAAAAAGAGTCAACTGCACTTATGTGCAATTTAAAATCAGGAGTGGATTGGAGAATGTGATGCTGGAATGATTAATCTATTCACTTGTGCTTCTTGTAAAATAACTAAAGGACACCAAATAGTGGCAGATTCAGAATGAATACTAGGAGATACTTCTTCTACAAAAAGTCAGGTTGCAGAACTTCCTACTGCTGAAAGTACACAAATTAAAAAAGTAAATAGAAAAATTAATGAAAGAAAAGTGAGTATAGGACTGGTTTTGGAAAGATCCCATTTTTGCTTAAGGAAGCTCTTCGGCAAAAAGTGCTAAAGGCTGGGCAAGAATTACAAAAGAAGTATCACTGTCTACATGCCCTTTTATACTCTTCCTTAGACATCTGCTATTTACTACTGTCAAAGGCAAGAAAACAGCTTACATAGATCTTGAATCTGTTCTTGTACTGTCATTGCCACTGTGTTGTACAAGTACTTGAAATTTGTTCACTTTTAATGTGGTTTTTAATAAATCAATAGGTGTTTAATGGTCTTTGAAGCTACCTAACTTCATTTTTGTAAGTTCATTGAAAGTAATTTTACTTTGTCTTTTATTTAACTGATTTTTCAGAACTTCTTTCAAATCATTAGTAACCTCTTAGATGAAGAAAACAAAGATAAATGGGAAGATGCACAACAGATGCATCTTTATAATATGACTAAGAAAGGGAAGATCAGGACTTTTCACTACCATTCAAACCTTGCAGTAGACATATGATGGTACAGCTGACCCATTGTAATTCAGCCAGCAATCATATTTTTCTTTTGTTGTTTTTCTGTTCCTTCTGTTAGTAGCCATCTACAAAAATAGACAAAGTATGTCATTTTCTTTACTGGTAGTGGATGGAAGCAGCAAAATCACATGCATGTGGGCAGTTTCCATAACAGCACGAAGATTAAAGAACCAATATTAAGCAACTATTTTAGCCCCGCTAATGAACAGACAGGATAGCAGTCCTTACGTTGTGAGCGTTGTCTTCTATCTCCACCCTGCCTGCCTGTAAGTGCTGTGTCCACCATCTGTCCCACAAGGATCATGGGATGAGCACCTTAGAAGAAATGGCGAGAACACGGAGATAAAAGAAATTCCCAGTTCTCTTCCCTTATTGCTGCTGGTAGAAGAAACAGTGTTGAAAAAGAGAGAGGAGACAAGTTACTTCTTTTCTGTAGCTCCTCTCTCTGCCTGGTAATTCATTGTCTCATAGACCAGAGTATAGCACTGGTAAGCAGGCAGGAACCCAAGCAGGTACCAAGATGAGCTGAACACAGGAGTAGCGGGGCAATACCTGGCTGGTGACAAAGCTGGGGAATTCACTAAATCTTAGACTCCTGAGCTATGACCCCCAAAGAAATCATGCTAGTGGTCTTGTTGCTGTTCTTGAGCAGTTACATAAACTATCTCAAAGAAACTATTGAAGCAAATAGCTCTTCTGGCTAGGAAGGATGAGCTGGACTCCCAAGTACTCCTAAGGTTATTTTTTTCCTTAGGTATTTAAAAAAAAAAAAGGTTTCCTATACACAATATTATTTTCTATCTTATTTTGGATAAAACACTGAAATGTTATGGTTAAATAGAATTGGATTTTAAAACAGAAATAATATTATTTGAAATTACTATATCACATGCAAAGACTTTTTTAGTTTTTATGTCAAAATCCAGATAAGAATGGAGCTTGGAAAGAATGTGTGCAAGTCATTATGTGCTGTGAATGTAATCTAGTGCAAACACTACTGAGTCATTAGAAAAGAGTAAAGGTGACTTTGTTTCTGGTTCAGCCACTCAGCTGACTTTTTTTTTTGTAATGAAACATTGCAAACCAAGGGGCAGTCTAACCAACTTTTTTGCCAGCTTGGGTGGTTTTCTCGAACTCCACAGCTACTGTTAGCATAGATCTCTTAGTCTGCTTTCTGGATTCTTTGCTGGAAAGAAAATCTTACTCACTGTCAGCAAATTGCTGACTTTCTATCAAGTATACAGCTGCAATGCTTCAGCAGATCCTTTTTTCTAGATTAAATGCCATCAGCTGATACCATTAATTACAGGTTATATAGCATTCAGATAAGCAGCACTCACTCTGATACTTGCCTTTTGTTAAGAGCTGATGTAAAGCACTGCACGCAGGAAACCATTTCAAGTCCACAGTGCATAAGTTTATACTGGTGTTTCAAAACACAGGAGCTATTCTGCATATTCTTCATCACCATCTGCTGGCATCCTATTGATTAACCAGTACTTCAGATATATAAAAATGAAGAGTACCTATATAACACTGACTGTTCAACAGTTTCTGCTGAAGTTATTGCAATAAAATTTTATGTGCAAGAACTAGGGTGAAAAAATCTTTCCACTGAAATTTATCCTTAACACATAATCTGGGAGTGTGTGTGCTAGGAATGAGATGAATGCAAAAACCACACTTACTACCTCACTAAATCATCATTAGGAAAATGGAAGTTAAGTCTCCTTCACCTGAAGCAGCATTGGCAACCTCTTTATATCACAAGTGTCACAACAAATTCTTCATAAAAATGGTATTGCTGCCCTATCTTTCATAAAAAGATCCATGCAGAAACAGAGCACAATGTGAAATTCTCTGTCCTGAACTGAGCAGCTATGGATCGAGACAGATAAAGCAAGATGGAGTGCAGTATGCTGGAATTTATAGTCTCTATAGGCATTTTTTAGAGTCTGCAGTTCTGGTACTGGAAGGAACGGGTTGAATGTTTCTCATAAAGTGAAATTTGGACACCTCACTGATATGAAAAAAAAAAAAAAAAAGCACCATGAACAGGTCATCGATTCTTTTTCTGAATTACCAAAAATTGTCTTGTTCATAACATGCCATAACAACAAAAAAATGATTTTTTTAATGTATGTGATGTAAGCAGAATTTTTTGGCTTATTGATAGCCGTTTTGACCTTTAATGCAGTTTTGATGATGCATTATTATTGGATACAACGGTTTTAAATGTTTTTGTGATCGTGGTAGCTTACACCTTTGCAAATAAATTACATTTCTTAGAAATATGCTAGTCCTTAGCATTTTGAAAGTCATATAGAGAGGCTGCATTAGCAATGCAAAGGCTACTGCAACTTGTTTTAGTTTACTATGTCCAGTTCTGGGCTCCCTGGTACAAGACATGGAAGTAATGGAATGAGCCCAGTGAAGAGCCATGAAGATCTTTAGGGGACTGGAGCATCTGTTATGCAAGGAGAAACTGAAAAAGCTGTCACTATTTTCCTTAGAAAAGAGAAAGCCCGGTGGGGATCCTGTCAACGTTAAACGTTCCTGAGGGGAGGGATAAAGAAGACTGAGCCAAACTCTCCTCAGTTGTGTCCAGCAACAGGACAAGAAGCAAGGGCAAAATTTAAAATGCAGCAAATTCCACTTTTGACTGTGAGAGTGATTGAATGATAGAACATGTTGCGCAGACAGGCTCTAGTGTCTCCATCCTGGGAGATGTTCCAAACCCAACTGGATGTGGTCCTGGGCACCTTGCTAGAGCTGATCTTCCTCTGAGCAGGGGCTTGAACTAGACGATCTCCAGAGACCCATTCCAACCTCAGCTATTCTATGATTCTACTACTCCACATCAGCAATGAAAATAGTATTACCATTAATAATTTATATAACTTAAATATTGATTAGAGCAACAAAGGTTTATCATTCTTGAGAGGCCATGGTAAGATTTGCATTCAGCTGTTTGTATCAATAGTTCTGAAGTTATTGACGATATCTTCCAGAGAAAGGAAGATTAGTTTAATTAGAGTTATTCTGGAATATGAAATGCTTTCACCATTAATGAAAGTAATGGACAATAAAATGTTTTTGACAAGTGCAATGACTTAGAGCAAACATTCCTTAGTTTCAGCGCAAAGCTGATTTCATTTAGCTTTATAGGAAGTAGTGTCTGTTCACATGAGGATTTAATGACAAAATGCTTATTTTACAGTGGCAAAAGATGTTGGGTATTGAAACATGGGAAGAGCATTTTGACTGTTGTCTCACATTTCATTTGATGGCGTTTAAATTTTGTTTGAATCTGCTGCTGTAGAGATTTTGATATTATAGGTAATGGCATGTCTGACTTTCCATTGTTAGATCTATCCAGGCTCGGTGGAGTTAATGCAGGTGATTGAAGATTTTATACACATTGTTGGAATGGGAATGATGGACTTTCAGAATTCATACCTAATGACTGGAAATGTAGGTAAGAAATAGGAATATCTTCTATCAAATTTATGACCTATCGAAAATCAGAAATTGCAAGTATGTACTATAGAGTTGCTTCTTCTATTACAATCCAGATTGGGCTGCTCCTCCTCCCACCGATTATCTCTGTTGCTTGGTTAACTCCTCTCTGGTTTAACGTATTCAGTATGCCTTACACATTGGACTTTTTCATAATTGTATCTCAAGATATAAATGCAAAATTCAGAAAATACTTGCCAGAATACTGTGAACTGTAGGTATATGTTAGAGCATATACCAGGAAATATTCCAGGATATGCAGTGTTTCAAATAGTAATTTAGAAAATAATTCTAATTGAGATAATAATGAGATACACAAATAGCTTGAGAAATGTAAATTTTATTAACATTATCTCTTTTAATATTTTGTTCTCAAAAAAACCCAGTCTTTGCACATGTTATGGTGTGATAATTACCAGCATAGACAGATAAGTAACAATGGGAAAAAAACCCAGCTGTTAGTTGCCAAAATAATTTCAGCCTATGGTTTCTTACATCAGATTTTTTTATGTGTGACAGTTTCAATATTTTATTCAGAATTATTTTTCAAACTTTGTTTTCAGCACTGGAGAGTTGCCAGGCAATATAATGAAATAATAACAAACATCAAATATGAGGATTCTTAGCAACTGAGTTCCATTTATTAGTAGCCATAAATGCTTCTGTAATATCACAGCATTTTATTAGAAAATTCAACCAAACAAATTATTTGAAAAGCTATTTGCTAAGCATTTAATCTTTGCTTAGTATCTTCCTTATTCAGTTAACTTTCTATAGCTGCACTTTTGTAATGCCAGGAAAATATTAGGTAGTTCTATGTAATGAACAAATTCAAAATACTTGTTTTTCTGGTAGCAAAACTTCCAGTGCCAGTACATTCTTTTGGATTATCAGTTAGCATATACCTGCATCTATATGTCATTTAGTTCTTCAGCAAGTCATTAGAATTGGTTAGAAAATACGGTCATTTAGAAATTAGTTGGCAGAATAAAGCAGGGAAATTGTTGGAGTGTCCCTATTGAATATCTAATTTGCTGTGCAGTAACAAATATTTATTATTGTTGTCTGGTTCATATTTAGATTGACAGGACTTGAAACACTAGCCCCTCTAAGGCACAGCCTTGTATTGGAGACATGTCAAAGAACTCACCGAAAAGAACTCTGGCAGTCTTAAAATGTTTAAAATAGTTCAGTAGGCAGCATGGGGAACTTTAACTTTTAACCAGTGATTTATTATTTCTGTTGTACACTGTTTGCACTGTAGTACCACTTAAAACTTCTTCCAGTTGTCAGCCCTTCATTATGCTAGACCCTGCACAAATTTAAAAAGCAAAGATACGTATCTTTCTTGAAATGCTTGTTCCATGGCATTTTTATGACAAAATAAAAAGATGAGCTTATTTAAAGAGCACAGCCCATGCTGCTTGGCATGTTGTACTGCATTCTGATCTGTTTGTGGTCTGAAAAATTTATGAAAAACACAGGAAAATGTTTTAAGAAGATGCATTCGAATAATCTGTGTCTCTACATATTCATGGCTTCAAATGGGAAACAGCAACAACTTTCCAATTGAATCAGAAACTGTGCTGAGTCTAGATGATAACTGCATAATCTTAACAGTCTTTTTTTATTATCTTTCTCTTCCCACATATAAGATATTTTTAGGCACTCAGGAGTAGGTCTATTCTTAACGGTATAACCATCAAAGGAATATAAAGCTACTGGGAAAAGTAAAGTGAATTTACAGGTTTATTCTAACTACCTAGCTCTGTGTCTTGACATACTGTCATGAGTTTATCCTCTCTGTGCTCGGTCAACTGTCAAAAAAGGACAGGGTCACTGCTGTGCAACTCATTGACTGGAATACTTGAGCTTAGGTGACATGGTGAGATGGAGACTAAAGGTTGTTATCAGCAAGGAGTAATTTCTTATTTTCATAAACAAGTAAGGAATGTATCTGGAATAATTCAGTTTTAGTGTAGTTATCCTCAGATGCTTGGCATAACTGTGTCTCACTGGCTATGTAATTGGAACTTAGGGAACATTTATGTTGATCTCAACTGAGAGAGATGAACTATGCAATTGTTGTTGTTTTGTCTTAGTATTAATTCTGCTTACCAACAAGAGTTTAAAAATGTGGGAAGTCTTGTTTGTAATTTGTGAGAACCAAACCTGTTCCATGCAGGGAGCAGATATGTGCAAAAAGGAGGCCCAACTTCTATATATTCATCTTTAAACAGAACTATACAATACTTATTCCATAGTTATTTACCATAAAATATTCCCTCAGCCTCAGCATTTTAAATGTCTTTTGCTCTGTTTTCATTTTAGAATCACTCTACAGTTCAGATATATGAGAAAAAGGATTCAGTACTAAAGATGAACTACTGCTTCTTGTCAGAAAAAAAATCCAGTTCTGTAGAAAATTTTACAGTATTGCACTGAGTTCTTGGTTTTCTGCTAGTAATTTCAGTTTACAAGTTCATTTCTAATTGAATGCCACTATAGCAGTCCATATACAATTTGAACCTCTAATTGTGTTTGACAGATATGTGTCATGGTTTCATCACAGCTGGGAGCTAAAAGTGAGAAAACTCCTGGGTTGAGATAAAGACAGTTTAATAGGTAAAGCAAAAGCTGCATGCCCAAGCAAAGCAAAACAAGGAATTAATTCACTGCTCCCCATTGGCAGGCAGGTGTTCAGCCATGTCCAGCAAAGCAGGGCTCTATCATGAGTAACAGTTACTTGGGAAGACAAATGCTGTCGCTCCAAACACCCCCCTTCTCTCCTCCCCCTTCCTTCTTCTTCCTCAAGCTTTATATGCTGAGCGTGATGTCATATGGTATGGAATGTCCACTTGATCAGCAGGGCCAGAAAAGGTCTTGACTCTGTGTAAGCACTGCTCAGCAATAACGAAAACATCCCTGTGTCATCAACACTGTTTTCAGTACGAATCCAGAACATAGCCTCATGCTAGCTACTATGAAGAAAATTAACTCTATCCCAACCAAAACCAGCACAATAAGCTAATGTCCTGAGATGCTCCACAGATGGAATTTTATTTACACTTTTATCAAGACACAAAAACAGGTAACTGTGGCTTAACAAGTTACTACACAACAGCCACGCTGCAATGACCGTCCATTGCACATTCTCAGCTCATGACACATGGGAAGTGATGAAATTTACCTTAACTATATGGTAGGCTATACCAAGCCACATTATTGTATATTTGGAAGTAGTTAAAAAGGTCCATAAGGACAGTTGCCATGCCACTGTTAAACTTTTCAGTGTGGTGGCCTTTAACTCCAATTTTTCATTGCTTCTGAACAAAACATCAGAGACTGGTTCCAAATCCAGATGATCCAGTATCTATGCTTCCGGGTTTATTTAGGCAGCTCAGTCAAATCACATGCATTTCCATTAATTCAAGGTCCATCTCCTTTTAGCTCTTCTCTCAAGGATACAGAATATGCTATGAAAAACTTAACAAATGTAAAACCAACAATTTGCTTTGCTCATGCATGGCTGGGACAGATGGTATTTGTTTTATTTGTGTGCTGTCAGTTCTATATTCCTTTAAGAAATGATTAGGTGAAATAAAAGCCTCTGGTAGGAGGTGGAAGCCTCCTTCCTCATCCTGCTCCTGCTCCTTCTCCTTCCTTCTCCTCCACCTCCTCCTCCTCCCTCTCAGGACCAGCTGAGCAGGCACAGGAAAAGGATAGTGTGAAAAAACAGGAGCTTTTGCTACCACTCAGAGTCCCTGAATTAAGTGAAAGCACAGACCCACCTGCAAGGATACAACATGCAGTGGGAGGAAAGCTTTTAAACCATATTACCATTCTGTGTTAACTGCTTGCTTTCCATTTTCCCTTTTTTAAAAGGCGAACTCCTGATTTTAGATCAAAGAACTAATCTTGGCTCTTAACAGCCTTTTGAACTTAAGGCCTAAGCAGATCCACCTCAGGGCTTTGGCTGATTTGGGGTTCCATTGCAGTAAATCATTAAAAGTTCTGAAGAAAGGTACTAAAAGGGGGCTGAACTGCTGTCAAGAAATATTCATCCTTTAATTTAAAAAAAAATTGCTACACTGGAAGATTGAAGTACCACAAGCTGTCTTTGGAGGTACAGGTGAAATGTGGAACTGAAAATAGAGAGCAGTATTAGGAGATAGATTTCTGTGGCAGATTAAGATTCTTTTGTAATGGAAAATTTTCCTTCTCTTGTCAAATTTCCTTAGGAGCAGCACCCAAAAAATGGTTAAAGGATACTCTCTTGTCGAAAATCAAGCTTACAGCTCTTAGAAGATATTTATGAGAACACCAAATAGTCTTGAAGTGCAGTGTGTTGTCATGGATGTTATTTGGAACTGACAGAAAATAGAATTTTCAGCATGAGAAAAGCCATTTTTTGTTAATGTTAATTTTATGAATACTGATGTTTGAGTGATCAGTAATTTTCTAAAATATGCAGATATCACAAAGTTATTTAGACTAGTCAAAGACAGGAAAAACTGAAGATCTACAAGCGGTATAGCAAAATGAAAAGAAGGGGATATCTACTGGCACATTAAATTCAGTGTTGACAGAACATGTAAGAGGGAGTAGTTCAAACTATGCATACTGTAGGCATCTAAAAGAATTCAGTAAAATCCCATGGTCACTTTTCAGCAGAGCTCAGAGGAAAGGACTGCATTAGTGTGCAAAAAGAGTGGTCTAAAGAAATTTTAGTTTTTAATTTTCAGTTGCTATTACTTGCAATGCTTTTTTCAATTGAGATTATATGGTTGGGATTCATTTAATTACATTAAGTATCACAAAGTTTGCCAAAGCCACCCTTAACTTCCTTTATTGTCAAGGGAAACTACTGCTCAGGACTGCAATTCATACCATCTCAGACATCTAAAGGCGTTTGTTGCCTTCTGGAAGTTCTTCCACTGGCTATAAAGACAGCCTAGTGACTAGCTTAGGCTTGAATGATTCATGTCATCTAAAGCAAAGAGGAGTGCTACTTTGTGAGTAAATAAAACTTGTGAACACAGAGGTTCAGAGCTGCGTGATAAAAAAAAAAACAAAAAAACCCACAAAACAGCAACAGATTGAGAACTGGAATGATTAGAATAGATATTTGAGAACAGATTGTTAAAAGGGACTAGATGTACACAACTGAAAAGCGAATGAAAAGAGAAACTAGGCTGACATCTCTGTTTAGTCTTGCTCACAGGAAAAACAAAGATTCTTAACTAAACTCTATATTAGCACATCTAATTCTGAATGATCATGAGGCCAAGCTCTTAAGAGGAATAAAATAAAAACAAGTAGTGGTCTATGTGGTGAATGTAGCTAGCTATGATATTATATGAAAAATGAAGAGGTGTAAGCCATACTAACATGGGTAAATCAGCTTCTAACAGTCTGTTACTTCTGTATTTAAAAATGGCTACTGTGGCACTGGTACTCTGATGTGTAATCTGATCCAGTACAGTAATTAACATATAATTTTTAATTTAAGAGTTCATACTGAGCTGCTTAGGTAAGCTTAGTAAACATTGGCAGAGAACAAAGCCTGATTTCTACCTTTGCAAACAGTTGAGGATCTCATAAGGGAGAAAATTATTTTCAAACAGTCTCCACCGTCTTGCGTCTTTGAATACTTTCTTGTTTCCCCTTCGATCTTCCATTCCATGTTCATATCCATGAAATGTGTACCAAAAGGTTAAATAATCCTGTAAGGCTGGTCAAGTGTATCTTAAATTTTCCAGTCCTATCTAAAGATATGTAGAAATGTTAGTGACCAAAGGAGCTTTCAGAAGATGTACCTACTTTAGCTGTAAGACACAAGCAATAGCACACCTGCTGAGCTTTGGGAATCCTAGAAAATGACCAAGCTGGATTTCTCTCTGTTACTGTGGGTTCATTCACCTTTTCCCAAGGTAAGATATGTAGGTCTTGTAAATTGTAGATCCTGTTTATATTGTCTAGAAACCTCTCCATATTATATGGTTCATTTACTTGTCCTAATGGCATCTACCTACTCTGCTTATCTTTTTTGTATCAGAGTTAGTGGTGTGTATCTTAAATTCAGCACTCAAGATCCTTTGACTCATACATCATAAATATTGTACTGCCCTGAAATATACCAAGAGACTGAATTTGTTTTAACATTTGAAAGGTTCTTTTTTCAAATATATTAAAGAAGAGAGAAAAAAATGCAGAGCATTGATATTAACTTGTCCAAAGTTGCAAAGAAAATGTTTAAAATTTTCAGTCAGGAAACAACTATTTTAATAATTAAACACATATACTCAGAATTAATTTGTAATGAAATTACTGCTCATTCTGAGGTTGTGTAGTGCTAAAGCACGGTATTGTAAATTTTAAAGTGGTCATTTGTGGTTAATAAAAATTCAGCTGGTAAAATGTCAACATTTTCTCCCAATAGAAAGAAAATTGGATCTGTCAGACCAATGAAAATACAAATTCCATAGAATGGCCCTAACCAGCCATTCAGATCTCTCTCCTGTTTCCATCAAGTTATTCCAGAATAACCTATGTTTTCACAAAGCAAAATTTAAGGGTACAGCCTTTAAGGAACCACTGTGTGGATTGCACTTTTTATTTTTAAGAAGGTGAACAGGAATCATTCCTTGTAGTGTGTCTTAGCTCATGTGTAAGTATCTCTGTAATGACTGAAATAATTATGTTTGCTTTTGTCAAGAATAAGTTTTCACAAGGCAAAAATAAAGTGAAACTTTCATGTTGTGCAATAAAATACATATAAAAATATAAATAAATATATAAAAAAACAAGTCCCCATTAATTCATGGAGTATTATATTCTTTTTAGATTTCTACCTAGCTTTTGAATAACTAGTAAAATGCACACCAAAGTAATCAGTATTTAGCTAACAATATTTTCTTATATTACATAATTTTGCTATATAGAATTTTCCACTTTCCATTGTCTAATATCCCATTTCTTCTCAAAACAGCCTAAAAGAGTCAGTGCCTGTCATCTTTCCATTTGAGGCTAGGATCTGACTTTTATGACTGTGTCTATAAACATCAATCAAAAAGCACCATATGCAGGCTTGGGAACTGTCCCGCAGTTTTCCACACTGTTTAATTCCTGGCACCTGCCCAAACAATGTCGAGGCATGGTCCAGGGGATAGTCCAGGTGAGAAACCAGCCCTGGTGGCATAATTAGTGCTTTTCACATTGCACTGTGGTGCATAGTCAGTCATGCTCTGTTCTTGGAGGGTGAGCATGGTGGTCAGAGCCGTTGTAAGTTCTGCCTTCTGCCCCCTGTTCTTTTCATTCATTACTTTGGCTCTTGGTCCCAATCCTTTTTGTTTTACATTCAGATGTAGCCCACCAGTCTTCTCTGTGCCAAATCTGTACACGGTTGGATGAGCAGATGCTCTGTTATGTCAAAGTGGGCATGTGTCACATTTTTTCCTTCTCATCAAAAAATCCTTCAACTCCCAAGATTTATACACAGCCAGTGTCACTTTCTTGATTCCCTAGTCTCCATTTGCCCAAACCATATTTAACAATCTTATGGTAGTGAAAGTCTACCAGAAGAGACAGTTTTCAGAGGAAAATAGACAAAAGAATAGGAAAACTACAGAGAAAGATCAACTGGGATTTTTTTTATACCCTTATATACTTCTGCTCCATATATATTCATATCATTTCCCTTGCAGCAGCCTCAGCAATTCCTTGATCAGATCAATATGTTGGCTTTCAGAAGACTCAAGCTTTCTCCACTGATTAAAGGGGAAAAAACTTCATTCCCACTTTGAAGGTCTAGTTCATTGCAGCATCTGACTTAATGCCTGAAGTAAATGATCGAGAGCTTGTATTTCTTTCTCAATATGAAATAAGCTTATTAAATGATTCATATTCCCTGAAAACTTGGCTCTGAACAGTGCATAAAAGATTAGATTTCTTTCTTTCTTTTCTAAAATTGTGTACTCAGTGGTCCTGAGGAAACATGGCTTGTTACTTAAGACTGAAAATTACTAATATCAAGGGAATGTCTCTATGAATCTTTATCAAACAATCTTCACCAATGTGGATAAAAATCTAACTTAATTGTAAGTAGTAGTCATAATCCAGTAGTTTTGTGTATACAATTTGTTAATTATCCTTAAAGGTAAAGCTATATAAATTAAACATTCAGTATTTTTTAACGGGTGGTATAGGAAACCGGAATAATATAACGTGTTTCCCTTTGCTACCTTATATTAAGATACAGTGGGGTAAAAGGTTCTAAAGAAATGGGAACTGTAAAACATGCAGACATCCAGGCTTCAGTCTCATTAAAAAAAATGCCTCCAACTGAAATAGAAAGCAGTGTCAGCCGCCCATTTGTGGAAATAACTTTTCACAGCATTTAAGCTTATGTATCTTAGATTCTTGTATCATTCCTGAATTTTTACCTCTGTAAACTCTTTTCTGAATCATTCTGTTAATAGGTCCCTTTTCACACGAGCAATTAAAAGCTGGTGTTTTCTAAAAGAATCATCTGGTTTATGACAGGCCATTTTTAGCAGGTGCACTTAAGGGTTGCTCTGAGAAATTAAATTTCTGTGTTTATTTGCTCCTTTGCTTCGGACAGCTACATCTCTAGGTGACTCCCAACAGTTTCTGAGTAGAATGATGCTTCAGGGGATAGAAATTAAGAGTCTGTGGTCATAGCTTTGAGTTAATGGAGTAAATGTACACCCAAGAGGGTATTATCACTTTTTGTTAAGGTAGTGCCAAGAGGCAACAATTGTATTCAGTGAAGTATAGTGTCAAGATATTCTAGACAATACAGTCCTCCCCTTAAAGAGAAGAGGAACCGGGGTGTCACAGTCTGGTAACACAATTCTGCACAGATTGATGAGTTATTCTGGGATTTTTTATCCCTGTGAGGCAGTTACCACAAGAGCATCCAGCCATGATCTGGTGGTACATAAGCTAGAGGTGGTCAGCTGGAGATGGTGTGACTAAGTAATGTAAATAGCAAAGTTCACCCTCAGTTTTAATGAATTCTACAGGATTTCATTACTAACTCACTACTGAAAATGAAAAAACGTGTCACAGTTTGGGCTGGGCTGGCCACTAGAACGAATGACAGATTCTCTCCTCAAGCCACAAAATGTAAATTAGTTAAAATAGGAATAAAACCAAGAATCTTACTTTCAGCTGGTAAAAACTAGCGAAAGTCAGTGGAAATAGACTGGTTTCCTATCAAAGACTCTGGAGTCAACAGACAATGTTACGTAAAAAGACTTGAGTCAGCTATTAACTCTACATGTTACTTGCAGTGTGTTTGAATGTGGAAGTAACAGGGTTTATTCCAAGCTAAGGATGTGACATACCAGCTGCCAGGGTTTGTTGTAATTTGCTGACTTCTTTTCAGGAAAACAAACCAACCAAACAAACAAAAACCCAAACAAATCCCCAAAAGCAAAAACAAAACAAAAAAAGAAAAAAACCCAACCAAACAAATAAACAAACCCCCCCAAAAAACAAAAAGAGAGGGAAATAACTATCTACAATACTAGACAAATCAACCTGCTGTGTTGAAAAAGTGTATGATTTCTTCAGTTATGACTGTAGGTTTTAATGCCAAGTAGCAGTACAGATTGGCCTGTTTCAAACTGCATAGTTTGAAAGCAACATAATAATGGAGTTAACAAACTGGATAAGCATTTTGCATTTTTTGAGACAGTTTCATGAGGGTGTTAGTGGATTATCAATAGCAGAGAAAAGTATTTTGATGGTAAATAACTATTTTGGCAGTGGAATTAGAAGATATTGTTGAGATCAAACTTCAAAGCCATGTCAACATAGGCAGATATAATTCTGAGTAACTATGTTTGTGCCTGTGTAATTTTTTTTTTTTTTTTTTAAATATGGATAGTTGGACTCTGGTATATGAATACTACATATATCTCTGCAATTCTGTTAGATCAGATTGTGTAATGGTAACAGAGCTAACAGTGTCAGTAAGATCAGTTCAAAGCATCACAAAGCATCCGTGTAATGGGTTTGCTGAAATCAAGAACAGGGTCTGAAAGTTATGAATTACCTTTTGTGATTTCTGAACCCATAATTTTACTCATTTAGTGGTTTGGTTTGGTTTTGTTTTGCTTTACCTTGACTCCAACTCTTGAGTTTTAGGACCCTACTTGCTGCTCTGGGTCAAGGCTGAGATAGAGGATCTTTGGTAAGATTTGTGATATAAATCAGAGGATCGTTCTACTATGGATGAATATAGCTGTTTCTATGGGAAAATAGTATATTAGTAAGTTGTCCAGAAAATCCTGTCTCTGGTCCTGTTGTAGAGCAACATAGCTAGAACGTGAGCTGGTCTCAAAGGCAGATACTTGGAAAACCATTCATATGTGTATAAATGGTGCCCTTTGGTGAAACATATTTCCTCCCTCTATTGGCACCAAAATCTCATCTCTAATAAAGCAGAAGAATGAAAATAGACTGGCCTGCCCAAAGGGAAGAAACTGTGGAACAGTCATCAGGATGCTTGGATCTTCAGGGACTGGCAGTCAGGCAGGCTGCTGCATCTGTACATACAAGACTTCTCCCATTTCTGAGGGAAACATTTATCAAAAATACAGCAAGCTTATCCCCTCCTTTCTCATTTTTACCTCAAAAGGGTACAATATGTTCATAAAGATTAAAGGGAATGTCTCATGTTGCCGTTAGGTATCTTAGATTGTTCATTGTAGAAACATAGAATGAATGTTTTTAATGCTCATTTAGCATTGAAAATTGCATCACTATCTAGGCACTGAAAAATAATGGTCTCCATTCACAGTCAACAATGCACAAAGAAAAGTTAATTTCTGCAAAATGACTGTCATTTAACTGTGCCAAATTGAACTTATACCTGTTTCTTGGATGAATAGTTCCACTACTGGAAAACATGGCTGGTGATTTTATACCTCATCATCTATTTTACATTCCTAGTTGTACTTAGAAATAATTTTCAAAAGTTAAAATTATAGATATCCAAACTTCCCATAAACTGAAATGATAGAGGCTGCACATCAAAACAGTAAGATATTTGAATATGGTACTAGTTCATCTACTTAGAAATGGTATGCAACAGCAGAGCTCACAGGAGTTTGAAGGGTTTATGTTTATAGTGTTTATCATTTTATTTGACAAGATATTAGAGGGATTTTGCTGAATATATATGTTTGTCCTTTGAATGTACTTGAAGCATGCATTTAGGAATTTTCTTTTAAAGCTTGGAAAATAAGGAGGCAAGCAACTGTGTAGGAATTTGGCCATTTTTTCCTTCTTGTAGGGATTTGTTTTAATATTTTCTTCTATTCATAATTGTGTAAATCTTTAAATTATCTAACAGCATATTTGTTCATGAGTTTTTTAATGTGTGTTTAGTGTTTTAATGTTTTTTAATGTTTTAGTGTTTTGAGGGATTTGCCATCTAGTGAGTCACACGTATGCTTTTTATGGATTTTTTTTTTCCTATGGATATAATTTTTCTTGATGCACCAACTGCTAGATCCAAATTATCACCTGTCACTCATGTGAACATTCTCTACGCTCACATTAATCTGCACTGTCATTGGTTTTAGCAATGTTTAAAGTCTCTCCTAGCTATAGCTGGGCATGAAATGGGATTGTTCAACCTGAAATTTTTAATTTTTTTATTTTTTTAAGATCTTTTTTTAGATTTAGTGCTTCACTGGAATAAAGCTAAGGCTTCATGAAAACAGCTTAAATAAAGTTATCTTACCTCCCAGCAGTGGTGGACAGTTATCACAGGCTGTCTGACAAGTGAGGAATTGCTAATTGCCAAAACACTATTTTGTTTCTTCACAGCATTTGAACCTCTTGGTGGTATAAAACATTAGGACTGGGTGTTTATATTGCCATCTTAATCTTTCATGCTGAAGTAGTTTCATTTAGTAGAATTATCTACATGGGTAGGATTTTTTTCATTCAAATCAAATCTATAGTATATTGAGGTTTGTACTAAGGGAGAAAATGGTTAGTTGGTGGCTAGGGTTTTCTCAGGGATGTATGAAAAACAAGGTGAAGTTACTGTTTCAGTGAAGTTTCTTTGTTTTCTGTTTAATCATTTGGGCCCAGGAAGAATTTAATGTGTGACAGAAAGAACTAAAAAGGAAGGCAGGCATAATATAAAAATTCCATAAACATAACCTAAATATAGTAGGTCTTTATTAAAAAGCCCAAGGAATTACTTAGTAAGACATATTTGCAGGTTCTGTTTAAGGGCTTCTGTCCCTCTTGTGTATAATTTCTAATCTTATATACCTCTGTCAAATAATAAAATTTGCTTATTCCTGCTAATGTGATTAAATTAAATATTTCACTTAACTGATTTTACTTCTAATATTGCTTATACTAAATTCTCATCAGTTCCATTTTTAATATTTATGTGAATGTTTCTGTAAGTTTGGGGGAAAAAAATTCTTTTATGTCCAATTAATTTCTTGTTCCAAGCAGTGCAACCAGTATGTTGTTTCAGCACATGCACTGCAAGTCTTGTTTGCTGAATGATGATATTGAGCACCTTTTGAAAATGCTTCATTACCATTCAAATGTCCTTTTGCAATAAACATAGTGTAACCGTAGAACTCAACATGAGTTTAAACTCTTGATGTTTAAATCATCAGGATTTAACTAATAGCCACAGTTCATATGAAGATAGATCCAGATTATGCTGTCCACATCTGTGCTTCTGCAAAAAAAAAAAAAAAAGTCTGCTTTGAAATATTATCAAATAACTGAGCATCCTTACACTGACCCTTAGCTTTGTTCCTCTTTCCTTCAGTTTAGAAATTTTGTTATGAATGTTTGCCACCAGAGTGCAGTTAGTTTTGTTTCCAATAAAGCACCATTTAGATGTTTTGGGATTAGGGACAAAAAACCCATTTGGTACATCAAAAATATTCTATAAAAGCAATAGCACTATAAAAACTACACAGAGAGGGAAAACAACTAAAAGGAAAAAAAGAAATTTTCTTTCCAGCATCCTTTAAATATTGTTTGTTGGGTAACAATGCTATAATCAGGATACGGTGGGGAAAAAGGATAATATAATATAAAATGGAACTTTTTGATTCTCCAGTTCTCCAGGGAATGATTTATACAAGGAAAGCTACCTTCACTGTGGATTATAATTTGTAAGTGGTCAAATACTATTGGAAGCCAAGAAATACTTTTTTTTTGTCTGTGTCCTAGATCTGACTGTGGAGATAATGACAGTTATCCCAAATATGTCATGGCAGCAATAGCAAAACTGGACTTAGATGTAGAATATTTGACGCTGAATGATTTTTGCAAGACTAAAAGTATAGATTATTTTTGAACAGTCTTTGCAGAAATTTTCAGTAAATTAATAGCTTCTCTGGCATGCAAATTTGGTCATTCTGTGTTAGTGCTTTCAGGTACAGGAAATAATTGAGGCAATTATGTTGTGTTGTTAGGTTCCAAAAATTACAGTTTAGTAGAAAAGAAAAATTCCATCCCTCCTTCTTATTTCCATTTTGCATGTTCATGATATTCTATTGAAAAAGAATTCACCATGATTTTTTATGAAATAACATGAGCAAAGAGTCTGGAGTAAACTCTTCCTTTCTGCTTTATATCACAGATATAATTGTGTTTGCTGGAGTATTGCACATCATAGAATTGAATTTTAACTTTATAGAGCTTCTACCTACAGGCAATATTTCCAGGAAATAAGGGATAGTTAGCCAAAGCAGTATAGTTTCAGTTTGGAGGACTCCTATTCTGAATATGTACTTAATAAACATACTGCAATGAACAGCACAAGAAATTAAAGAAATAACAATAGCAATAAACCCAAATTTTTTATTGGAATAACTGTAGCAGAAAATAGGTTGCAGATAGGAGGTAGGGCCAAAGAGATAGCAGAGTCATATCAGGTGTATATGTTAGTAATGCAAATGTCGCAAAGCCAGGCATGGTGATGGCTCCTTTTGATGGCATCTGTCATGCCTCAGGAAAACCAGAGTTGTTTTCTTATTCACGGTAGTTCCTACAGATTAGCTGTCCAAAGTAGCATTTCTCTACTGCATGTAAAAGCAAATCTGAAGGCACTGTAAGGGCATCTGAAAAGTTGGTCTGAATCCAAATAGACTTTTTAATAATCAGAAACCTATCTGCTACAGGTATAATGCTATGTTATATCTTGGGTTAAATACTTTGATCAGATTCTGTGATTAGCTATGGCACTGATCTCAGGAATAATGTGCTTGCATTTTATCTACTCTGTCCCAGGCAAGGGTTAATCCAGTATTCCTAAAATGCAGTTTGAGCTCACTATGCAATATATATAAAATTCAGTTTATTTTTTAAAACCCTGAGAAGGCAACCCAAAAAAACCCTAATTAGGCATATCTAGCTTTCTCTGCCACCTGCACTCAAAATTAATGGATTTGTAAGGCACCTGAATTCAGACAAGGGAAACAGTAACGGTATAACATTTTACTTAGTGGACTAGTTGACTGTTGGGTTTCATTCCTTTCTTAGCTGCTTGGATCTTTTTGATTCCTCCTACCACAACTTTGAAAAACACGAAAAGTTTCTTGTTTAGGGTGAGTGGGAGGGAAGAAGCAGGGGATGCTGGAGATGGGATGACCAGAATTGGATAACAAGAGCTGAGCACAAGGTCCACATGCCATAGTGATTCATGTGATTGCATTATAACAGCTCAGAATAACCAAGCTCTGTCATTTTTTATAGGCCTAATTTTCTAGTTAGATTTTTTTTAAAGCATCTCCTCATTGTGCTGTTGTTTTATTGAAATGGCCATAATAACTCTGAGATATTTCTCCTGAGTTATTAAAGTTAATTTAAAATTCAACAATGTGAAGAAGCAAATCAAACTCAGTCTTATTAGTATTACTTAGTACTTATATTGGATAGTGTTTATATGTCCCACTGAGGTACTGAGTTTTCGTTGAGCCCATACATGATGTAAACAATCTAAATAAAGCATGTATGCATTATTCTGACAATTAGATTTCACAGCGCCCCAGGACAACTTTTTACAATCCCTTAAGCAAATCTTAATCCATTTTACCTCCTCCATGGAGGACATTCAAGTTGAATTAGACATGCCTCCAGGAAACAAAGACCTGGTTATGAATTCCTGTGAGGAAGGTTAAAGTCATGGCTTGAACATGAAACTGAGACACAGGAGACCTGTGTTTCTGTAACAGTTCTGCTTCAGATTTTCTGTATGACTCTGCTCAAGCCTGTCTTGAAGGCATTTACTGGATAGATGCTGCAGAACCTGCTTATCAGATGCTGGGTTCAGGGAGAAATAAGAGTGGGCTGCTCTGTGAGGGAAACCAGAAGACAGCAGGGCATGCACGGTGGCCTCTCTGGCAAAGGCAAGGTCCCACAACGCCCAAACAAGACAAGCAGAGGAGGTCTGTGATGGTAGCCAGACCCAGCTAATATTCCAGATCACCAGGCAAGTCCATAGTAATGAATCAGATCTGACATCAAGCCAAGAAGTCCTCGGTGTCAGGGTCAGGATCTGGTCCAGTGGGGGTATTCAGCTAACAGTCCAGTGGTCTCCAGGCAAGCCCATAGTGAAAAGGCAGATCCAATGTTGCTTGACCTTCACACCAAATCTGCAGGTCAAGGTTCAGACGACCAAATACATGGCCATGCACAGTCACAGCTGATTCAGCTGAAGTGTAGCTCCTGAATGAAGGGACACGGACCCCCACTTCTCACAGCACTTTTCACAGTAGTCTGATCTAAGTTACAAAGTTACGTCATATCAGAGCTGCTTTTGAGCATGGGCAGCTAAAGCTGTAGAGATATGTATGTGGTGGGGGTGCACTGGCTGATGATAGCTTGGTCTCCAGGTGGAATATAAAACTCAGAATGGAAGGTATCCACTAAAGACGTAATTTGATGATCAGGAAATACTAAGCTTATGACTACATAGTTTCTGTCTCCTAAGTTATTAGAGTCAATAATTTAGTAAAGCACTAATTTGAGACATCTCTCAGTTATCTGTGATGATTTCGTAAACCTGCCTTTCTTCTGAACCCTTGGCTTATGTATTGTGCCTGTTGTGAAATGAGAATTTAAACCCAGGTTTGCTCCTCCTTACCTCCTAGACAGCACAGGTTTTGGTGGTGGTAGTCTTGAATTCTAATGAATATTCTCATCCAAGGGAAGAAGGTATGGTTTATAATTCCTTCAGATGGGGATCCCCTCTTCACAGGGGGATCTGATTACATGCAGATCTTCCTAGT
Source organism: Chionis minor (assembly GCA_013398295.1). Taxonomy (NCBI): domain Eukaryota; kingdom Metazoa; phylum Chordata; class Aves; order Charadriiformes; family Chionidae; genus Chionis; species Chionis minor. The sequence continues at coordinate 260,846 of VZSF01002158.1, forward strand.
TCAAGTACTCAAAACATGGGATCAGTAGTGTAACAGGCAGCATTAGACACCAGCAATGCTTTTCTGACTTTGCCAGGATTTAAAAAAGAAAGCAACTGCAAATGCATTTGATGACAGAAGCAGTCTGGTCAGGAAACATAGCTACAGGCTTGAGCTTTTGAGGATTTTACCTGCTGCTCTATCTAATTTCTCAGTCTTAATTGAGCTAGAGTATAAAACACTGAGACACTCTGATTGGAATGCTTCCGGGAAGGAATATGGAGAAATTGATATATGCCTGGTGAATTGCTGCAAAAATGAGGGCCACCTGCAAGCATTTCCTCCATATCTAACTGTTTTGCAGGATATGGCTTTTAATTAGGCTCTACTTTTTAGGATTTACTAGCTACTTCCATACTATTAATGCTCTGAGATTCTACACCAGAGTAATTTAAAGTTCTCTCAGGTTTAATTTGCTTATAGTTGTGTCTGAAAATTCTTCAAGATGCCATTTCGTATGATTAAAAAAGCTGTTCAATAATAAAATACAATAGAGGTCTGTTTCCAGTCTGTGACAAAAAGCTGTGATTAGAAACATATTGACATGCTTTGTTTTGTTTTGTCTGTGTGTGGCTTTTATACATCGAATCTTCTATTTCCATACCTGAAAATTCACTTCTTATATCACCTTTCAATATCCTGCATAACTTAGTCCACCTCTTTCTAGATTTCTGAATAATAGGATTTAGTTGTCATTTCCCTTGAAGTAAGACAATGGCCATCTTTCCTTTGCTTGAATTTACTACTTCTGAGAAGCAATCATTCTACCTCTGCTCTTCATCTTCCCAAGCAGTGTAATGTTGAGAGAATATTTTTATTAATTCCCTGCTAATCATTTTCACATCTGTTTGCCCCCTTACTGATCTCTTTCCCTCTGTCATCCCCTCTCTATCTTTTTAATAGTTCTTAGTGGATATCTAATCATCAGTAAACCTGATAAGTAAAAATATAAATGAACACTCTCAACTTTACTTCTTTCTTCTTTTTTTCTTCTTGCTGCCTTTCTCTGATGACAGCTTCATCAACATTCCCATCTTCTGAGCCCACTACCTTAACATTACCTTCAGTCTCACTCTCTTTTTCTCTCAGTATCAGCTAGAATCACCAGCACGGACACTTTTTTCCAGTCACCTTAGTGACTGAAAAATGCTTGGTTTCTGCACCTTCCCTGTGCAGTCGATCTAAAATAATGTTGCAGGTGGCCTTCCCCCTCGCTATTACCATGGTTTTCACCTCTGTCTGCAATATTAAAAATCATGCACTTAAATGCCAACTCATTCTATCTCCTGCATTAGCCTCTATCTTCTGTCTTGCTTTATGCCGTGTCTTTCTTTTCCTTGAGAAGTGCTTTATGACAAGGCAAGAGTTGCTAAGGGAGACCTTAGTCTTAGTAGCATGAATGTGCAGTAATACTAAGACGAAAGGAAAATAAAGCTCTTTCAGAAGCACGGAGTACCTTGGATGCGGCTCTGGGCCTCTTTGGCTGTTTGTGTCTTCGTCTTCTTGAATATAACTCGTGTAAGATTGAGTTGTCTTCCAGTTATTGAAGTACACCTTCCTTACCATGTTTTGTTTCAAGCATTCTTCTGAGTAACCACATATTTCAGGAAGCATTCCATTTTTCCTGAGAACACATTTTCTTCTGACTGCTCATAAAAAATATTGTTTACATTTTCACTAGTTCAGTTGGGTTTTCTTCAAACTTGTGTCCTGGTTTGAGGTAGAACAGGACCAATTTTGTTCAATAACTCTGCTTTCTGACTAGGCCTCTTCTAACTGCTGAAGTTGGCAGCAGATTGTGCAGAAAACTGCCCTTTCTCAGAGCGATAAGACCCATGTTTAGAGCTGATGCCAAGGCACGGTAAGCAGAGAGGCCCTTGCTTATACTTATTGCTGTAACAACCCAGGCCAAACAGCTTTGTTATTCATCCCATTGGAGGGTCGGAAATGGAAAAGCGTAGAGAGGTCCCACCTGTGGGGAGGAGTGGACAGGACAGGTGACCCAAAACTGACCAAACAGGGTATTCAATCTCATCTGCCTCATGCTCAGTATAAAAGCTGAGGGACCAAAGGGTCAGCCCTCTGGCTCTCTCTTTCTTCAATGGCCGNTTGTGATTCAGATTTGCAAATTTAAAAGTGATTTTTTTCTTTACATCCCACATTGACCGGCTGCAAATAGCCATATTCATTTTATAGTATGCATTAATAGTAAGTAAATAGTAACAATGATTAAAAATTATAAAAATGCAAGGTTTATGATTTTTTTCTGCTATGGGTACATGCAGAAGTAGCATCTAGAACATGGACAAATTCTATGACGCTACGGCCATTTGTATACACCGACTTTCTCAAGGAGTAAACAGTAATAGTTTCCATAACCTATTTTTTTTTAAGAAAGCTTTTATTATCCAGAACAACAATCCTTAATGCTGTAATTACTGTTTGAGCTTTTAATTTTTTATTTTCCATTTTTATTTCTGTACCTGGAACAAGGAAAGGTTTGGAAAAAGAAGAATTGTAATCTTATACTTTACCTGTTTTAATTTTATCAAGACTGTTTTTTTATCATAAATGTGCAACCAGAAATCACTCAAGAGAATGCATATGCATATACATATGTGATATTTCATGAGTCTTTGAAATTATTATATTCCTGAGTTGTTCTTCAAATACAGAATTTGGTACTGAACAAAAAAAGTACGCAAAACCAAAAGGGAATGCTTGCCTGCTGCCTATGAATATTTTTTTAATTATGTAAGTAGCAGAAGAGATCTAGAGATCTGAGTGTTTATTAAATGCATTCTGATCGTTGCCTGAAGCCATGCTACTTTCTAACTCATCCTAAATATTATACTGGTCATATTATTGATATTGTAGTAGTGTATTGCAGGCTTTTGGGAGCATATTCAGACATCATACAGTTATGTGATGTTTTCATGTGTTTACCTATTCTTCATATTGTTTAAAGGACTGGAGTGGCTTGCAAGCTCAAAATAGAAATGAGTTTGTTAATTCCCTAAGGTGCTTATCACTGATAATTACATTATTTTACAACAAAAAGGGTAATGGGTACCTCTCTTCCCCATTGCATTGTCTATGGAGTACAGAAGGGAAATATTCAAAGATCGCTGTTAAGGTAACTTCTTGATTAACCTAAAGCATTATTCTTAACCTTCAAACAACAAGCCCAGTTAAGGCACAGTGTGATGACACGAAACACAGTCATGCAGAACTCATGCCTAATTACTGAAAATATCTTTGAAATGTCTACTTCTACTACTGCCTGTACCAGTATTGTGTCTTGCTACCCAAAGCTTGAATAGTCAGAGGGTAGCTGCTATGGGCTGATGAACTTCAGGGATGCAAGTGCACAGCAGGCCACTAGGGAAATCCCTCTTTTGCCTGCCCATGAAGCAGTAGGGCATAACAATGTTCTAATTTAAGAAGACATAATTTCTGTGTTGATAGTCATAAAGAATACTAGGTCTGTTAAATTATAATTTCTTAGGAGTGTTTTTCTGACTGTTGTTTGATGTTGGTTCACTGCGAGGATATTTCATGAATACTATTAGCAGAGGTAAAATTACCTGACTGTTCTTATGTTCATATAAGAGGATGTCACTTCACCACAGTCCTTCTGTTACACGTAGTCTTGTGGGTGGTAAGAGGTTTATCTTTGTACTGAGACAAGGATTTTAAAGGAGATGATCAAGCCTTCTGACATGCAGAGTTCTGTAGCAAATCTGAAGATCCGCAAATTGGTCTCCTGAAAAAGGGGGTTTCACCATTTGTGTTTGTTGCAGACTGTCTTTAAAATGATGGGATGAATAAGTGCTCTAAGTGAACAGAGCAAATCTGTTGTGAATATCATCTTTATTATGTCCATCTAGCTCTTTGATAATGAGCCAGGCAAGATTTTCTTCCCCATGTATCCAACACAGACTGACTTAGACAAGTTTATTTAATCTATAAAAACCCAAAGTTTTTACCTTTAGGATCAACAGAATAATTCTAAAATGTGTAAATATGATTCTAATTGGGTCTTCTTATCAGAGATGTTTGCAGAAATACTCAGTATTCTGAATTTTAACACAAAAGTATTTTCATATTTTTTATTCTGAAAAAATTTGCAATGGCAGTTCTGTTCATGAGTATTTTACCCAGAAATAAATTTAGCAGTAGCTGTCTCAGAAAGGCAGTATGATATTTTCTGTCTGAAAAATCAAAACCTGTTGTGTGATGAACTCAAGTTTACTAAATGCTGAATAATATATGTCCAGCATGCTGTCAATGGACAGTTCAAAACAGGACAGGAAAAGAGCAAATGATGCTGCTAATATGCAGAGCCATTCTCTGTTGTCTGTGACTGAAATTCAATCAGATTCGGAGTTCTACTTTCTTGCTCTGACAGGGAGGGTTAAGCAGGAGCTGACATTTTATGCTAATCCCTTAGATTTCTGTATCTGGTTTTCCAACTCATTCAAGGCACTGATGCCTTTTAAAACAATTAATTCCCATTCCTCTGTATCTTAAGTGATTGTAAATTAGGGATCAACATAGTTACTGTGCTGTAAAGCACAACAAACCCAGAATGTTATTACTTATGAGAAAGAAGAATCACAATCAGTGTTTTATCCTCTTTTGTAAATACATGAACGCTACAGAATTCAGATTTTGAGCACCTTTTCTACAGTTTTTGGTTCATTCTTTAGTAAGGATAGGGATCAGCTGTTTAATTTGACTTGTAATTTTAAAACCTAAATCTCTACTGTGAGAGCTGAAGTTGTGTTTAGTCCATGAGCAAACATCCAGTCATTTTTCTGTCATGGCTTTCAGTGAATCTGATTTCCTGTTCTAAAGTGATAATATTTTTCCTGGGGCTGGTTCTGAAATCTTACCAGGTTTTGTTCAACATGAAAGGCTAATGGGTAGATAGCAAAGAGAAGGGGAAGATGATCCACACCACTTATTTGGTTGCTTCACCTTTTATTATTTAGCAGGTCAGATCAGTCACGGAGCTACTGGAAGTTGTACTAGGCAGTTTACAACTCATTCAGGGTTCTAGGGATCACAGCAATACATTTCAGTTTTTCTGTTTTAGGCTATGGTCTACAAGGGCTAGCATACAAGAACTGTGCAATTTTTATTTCACTCAGAATTTTCTTGACACATTATTTAACCACTTTTGGGCTGCTCCAAATAAAGTGCTTAAATATCATTCGCATATTACTGTGTTTAATAATCTCATTTGGGGAGTCATGGAAAATTCTCCATTCCTATGAGTCTGGAGTTAATCAGTTCCAAAGGTATTTTATTTTACTCAGTAAGTAAGAACAGTTAGTAGTTGCCAATTCTGAAATTTTGAGTAAAGCAGTATTGAACAGGTTGTCTGCAAGCGCAGCATGAAAATGAAATAAAGGCAAAAGGAGATGTATTTGTAAAGGATATTAAAATGAATCCATTAGGGGTCAAAGCAATCACTAAATTGATTAGACTAGACTACTTAAATAGAATTTTCTGAATCAATAATTATCATGGAGTCATCAAATATGTATGTGTGCTGATGTGTAATTGAACCACTGTCTTGTACATCAAAAGAATGCTCAAAGAATTCTAAAAAGAAGGGTATTTTTCTCCTGTGTTTCAGTGTATAGCTAGGCAATAGGCTTGTTTGATCGTGAGTAGAAGAAAAACTCGTCTGAACCAGGAATAGGAATATATGTTTATATTTATTGCATATAAGCCATAAACCAAATGTTTAGATTTTGTGTTTAGGTTTTGCGCTATTCATCACCTAAATAACAAAAAACATTTTTGAATCTTTAATTCTAAGTAGTGTTTAGGTATCACGATGAATGGCCGTGTTTAAAATACATGGATAGAGAGAGTCCAGAGAGGTACTATCATAGACCCTTACAATTTATCCAGTTCTAAAGTGGTTTTCTGTTTTGAGGAGTGAATTCCATCGAATGACATTGATTTCCTATTTCAATAAAGGGAACTGTCATCCAAAAGGTGGATGAAATATTAAGGCTCTACTAGCTAATTAGATAGATAGATAGGTAGATACACAGATAAATACTGTGCAAGTAAAAAAACCAATATTGTCTTATACAGGCCATATTTAATTTTGAAAACTAAATAACTGTAGGTTTAATTTTATTTATGTGAAAAATAAGATAAATTTATTTTTAGATTTTGAGAACTATGGAGAAAATCCATTTTTACAATGTTAATATATCCTGCATAACCACTGATTGGATGTGAAAACACGCAATCCATTTTATGCCCCAGTAATTCTGAAACACCTGAACTCTTCTCCCTCCACACACCACCTGAAAATTCACAAGACTAAGCATCCCTTTAGGGCTGGGAATGTACTTGCCAATTTCAGCCCAGAGGGGATTGCAAGTAGCATTGTAAAGCCCCGATGATAGGTTTATAGTGGAAAGCCTGAAATAACCTCAAATATCATCTCACTAATCTGATTCTATAATACATAACCAGTCTAATTTGAAACTAAGAGTCAGTTGTCAAGGAATACATCTGTAGAGTTAATATTGTTAACCTCTTCTCTTGGATTTGAATTACAGTTTCCTTTGAAATAAAATCTACTGATGAGACACCTAATGGTTTTCTACTTTAATTTTGCTGTTCTGATTGCTTTTACAGCTGTCCCCCATTGTCTTTATATTTAAGCCCCTTGCAGAGTCCTTGCAGTGAAATTGTTACGCAGATCAAAGTATAGCCCTGATGTCCGAACTCTTCCAACTACATTAGCCTCTTCTTAAATTGATTAGGAAGAGCATTGCACAGGAAATGGCTATCAACATTATTTACGTTAAAAACGAAGCTAGTGCTCCAGATGTGTTGTTTGTCATCTCTCGGAGTGTACGTAAACACTTGCAGCCCTGTCAGTTCCTTAAAAGTATTTTGAGTCTTACTAGACACTGACAGTGTTGCCATGGAGTCATACTTAGATTTCACAGCAAAGCTGAAACTGATTTCTAGATAACAGTTGAGTTAGAAAACAGAGAGAAAATGAGAATGAGTAAACAAAATTCCAAACTGCCTATTACTAGATTTCATACCTATTTCTTCTGTCTTTCTGTAACTGTTACACATATAATAGTGACGCTGTTTGGGGGTCTGGAGTTTTTTTAGATGGAAAAAATATAAATAAGAATTCATAATGGGGATTATTCTTTCAAGGAAAACAAATCAAGTGCTATACCACATTATTCTCATTTGTGTGGAAACAATGAGGTCTTTTAATATGTGAATCTCCGTAATGGGCTTTACTTGAAATTGTGCCTGTATAGGGGATAAAAGCTCTGTGATTGCTTCATTAGCCTGCATCTAGCAGTTATGTTTCCCAAAGCAATTTGCAGCATCCTCTTCCTTTCATTGTCACATTTGATCATTTTAGAATTTGCTCTAAAGACACGACAATGTCCTTATGTGTGAATTCCAGGGTATAAGACAGTACATTCAATAATCCCTGTTAAGAAACTTAATCAGAATCTGACTGGCAAATGATATGATCAATGCCACACAATTAATCCATAGTAGAACTGCATAATAAACAGAAGATTACACTTTCTGTGCCAGTTAGTGTCCTATAAATTCCTGCTTTACTTGAAATGTTATTATGAAACATTTTTGTTATTGCTGTACTGTTACTATTGTATGATGTTTTAAAGTATGAAATGCAATTTTATTTGATTTTGTGCTTTCTCTCGCTAGTGGCTAGCATTCAGAAGCTTCCTGCTGCATCTGTTTTAACCGACATCAATTTCCCCATGAAAGGAAGAAAAGGAATGGTTGATTGGGCACGAAACTCCGAAGACAGGGTTGTCATTCCAAAAAATATCTTCACCCCTATGTCAACAGGTAAAGAAGCATATCAGCATGTTAACTTTGTCTTAGCTTTAACAAAGGAACTCAGAGTCTTTGTCTGATAGGACCACTGTATGGTGTAGAATTGGTTATTTTATCCATCTTCAAAAGAATTCCAGTACCCACAGCTTATCCCAGAGGGAAATGATGGGGTTTAATTTCTGCATCTTGAACAAAAAGTGCTACAAAAATCCTAGACATTATTTTCTACACTGAAGAACCAATGCTTAGTTATTGCACATGGGTTTGTACCTGTGTTGGTGTGAGGTCACCTGAAGTCCAGCTCTGCTGAACCCCCGGAAGCTGCTCCACTCCAACAAACTGGGCCATTCCAAGACCTAACTTTTACCAAAGGATGCTCAGCAGGCAAATTACTCTGGCTTCAGATACCATTTTAAAATACACTTGCAGTGCAGGTCTCTGACATATTAGAGAATTTACTTGCTGGGCATTAAACTCTAAGGACAGTCTTTGATGAGACTTAATTATAAAGGTAAATGAACTAGCATGGATGTCAGTAAACAATGATGGATTTTTTGAAAATGTGATTTTAAGTGGTTTAAATCTTTTGATATATTCCTGACAGTGCTACATCGTTATGACAGACTTCCACGATATAATTCAAAATTATGATGGTTTCTTTAAAATAAAACTTCTACTAGGAAGATAAATGGTATTCACAGTTTTTTATGCTGATGAAGGCTTGAGAGAGTTAAAAAATCTTTTTTCCCTTACTCTTTTCAGAACTAGATGAATCAACTGTATTTGTACTTGGAGCAGTGCTATACAAAAATTTAGAACTCATTTTGCCAACTTTGAGGTAAGAAATTTCATAACTACTTATGAATTATACTATTTCGGGATCATGTCCACTCATGTTACACTACATGTCACGATAAATGCAGACAACCAAGACTGTTTGCATATTGGTATTGTTGGATTTTTTCCCCCTGTTATTTAAAATACATATGTGTATATTTGTCTTTCCTTCATGATTAGTCATTTTTATGATGGAAATAGCCTTTTTATCAAATTGGCTTAATTTATATTTTTTGTGCTCTGTATTAAGCGTAATTACAGAAATGTTTGATTAGAAGTATGCACACTGTTGTACATTAATGTTTAGGCCACCTGTACTTCAAACTACTGTTTGTCCAGTGATCTAGTAATGACATCATAACCCGATGTCCTAAGGCTGTCTGCTGTACTTCTACAGAAGTCTTTAGTTGTAGTTTTCCAAGTACTTTTTTAGTGCAAGTTGTATTCAGAAGGGATAGCAGAGCCATAGAGAGGATCCGTTTTAGAAATAAGACATGTATGTGCCTGAACAGCTGTGCTTTGTCAGTTATGAGGGCCATACACATTCATAAAGAAACAGGAGGGTCTCTTGTTTCGCTTTTTCCTTTCTGTACTTGATAACAGACAATTGGGAAATAAACATTTCCAAATGTTTACTTGGCGTGTTTCCCCTCACCCCACCCCCCTTCTCAAATTATTGGTTAAGATCATTTCGTGGTCCATTAATACTATCTTATTTCACATGATCCTGTGCACACTTGGTCGTCCTTTTATGGCAAAAGAAATGGGTGCAGATTATATCATAATAGCTGCTAATGAATTCACAATAATTAGAAAGGATAGTAATTAGGAAGATATCAGATCACCTTTCCTCAGTCTATTTAACCACAATCTTCAGGATTTGAAACAAAGGATGGAAAAACAACAGGTTTTTGGAAAAATCCATTTGAAAATGAGAAAGACTCAGTCCTAAGAAAAAAACCAAACACCTGCCAGTAAAGTAGCAACGCACTGTGCAATGGGTAACTGCAATGTTGGGGACAGAAATCTCTCTGAGGCCGAGTGCAATTCAAACAGTGATGTCCTGACAGGATACCTGGAAGCCTGGGGAATGCTGGTGAGAGTGGTCTGTGCTTAAGGCATGGTATAAATGACAGCTCATCCACTTCTGAAATGTCACTAAGCACTTTCCATTTGTTGTCCCAGTTCCTGAAATTAGCCAGGAAGGAAGAGATGTTCATGAGAGGTATTTTTTCTTCTCTTCTCCCGTATTCAAAGAGACAGAGCCAAATGCTATTATAGTTAGTCAATTTTGGCAGACCTTAGAGACAATCTGCCAATCCTAGGAAGGCATCGAGGTGGCCATGTACCTTGCAGACCTTTACATTGTAAACCACAATCTATGAACGTGCCTTTTCAGCTCTCGTAGGTCAATAGTTTTAATTTACAGAAAACAAGTGTGAACCTTGAATACTGTATATTTGCTTATATGAAGAGCCTTTCAGGGCTTTTATTTCATCCACTAGAGAAAAATAGATTCATAGCCCTTACTAGATTTTCCCTAGAATCAATAGCATCCCAAGTAGCAGGAATAGGGGCAGAATAAGGACATAAAAGCATAGCAACTTAAGTACTGTGGACTATGAGAAAGTGCATCTCAGTTCCTAAATGTTTTGCTTTTACCTGTTCTACTTTTGGCTGGCTACTGATTTACACAGCGATTTGACCATTGCTCTGTACAATTCAGTTCATAGAGAGTTTTTGTGAGCTTCTGAAGCAAAATGGTGTAATAATCTATGTATATCTATTCATAAATGAAGTCTTTAGAAATTCAAATATGAAGATATCCCACTTTGCCTCTGAATATGTTCCATATTATGTGATTCCAATTCTCAGCTGCCCAAGAAAAGGAAATGAGCACTATTACTTTCTCTTATGTATGTGAATAAGGAATAAAAGTCCTTATTAATCTGTGATATAAAAATATAACCTATTCCCAGGTACCTCTAGTCTCTTCTTTGTTCAGAGTATAGTGCCTCAGTACTTCACTACACTTCTTTAATATTTATAATGAAGTTATACTGAAACTTTTACAGCTTACATCTCTTACCTCATCAGGAAGTGTATCATACTGGATTTCTTTGCCCGTGGCAGTCATATTCAAAATTTGATCTCATGACCTTAAAATAGTACCTCAAATGCGGCCCAATTTCAAACTGTTTTTGTAGAATCATAGAATCATTGAACAGTTTGGGTTGGAAGGGACCTTCAAGGCCTACCTAGTCCACCCCCCCTTGCCATGGGCTGGGACATCTTCAACTAGATCAGATTGCCCAAAGCCCCATCCCAGACCTTGAACAGTTACAATCATGGGACATTCACAGCTTCTCTGGGAAAACTGTTCCAGTGTCTTACCACCCTCATCATAAAGAATTTCTTCCCAATATTCAGTCAACCCTCCTTCAGTTTAAACCCGTTGCACCTTGTCCTGTCACTACAGGCCTTAGTGAAAAGTCTCTCTCCGTCTCTCTTATAAGCCCCCTTTAATTATTGAAAGCCTGTAATAAGCTCTCCCCAAAGCCTTCTCTTCTCTGGGCTGAACAATCCCAACTCTCTCAGCCTTTCTTCATAGGAGAGGTGTTCCAGCCTTCTGATCATTTTCATGGCCCTCCTCTGTATGTGCTCTAACAACCCCACAACTGGATGCAGTACTCCCAGTGGTATCTCACCAGAGCAGAGTAGAGGGGCACAATCACCTTCCTTGGCCTGCTGGCCATGCTTCTTTTGATGCAGCCCAGGATACAGTTGGCTTTCTGGGCAGCAAGCACACATTGCCAGATGATGTCCAATTTTTCATCCACTAGTATACCCAAATCCTTCTTGGCAGGGCTGCTCTCAATCCCTTCATCTTCCATTCTGTATTGATATTGGGGATTGCTTCAACCCAGGTGCAGGACTGTGCACTCGGCCTTGTTGAACTTCATGAGTTTGACATGGGCCCACTCCTCAAGCCTGTTGAGGTCTCTCTGGATGGCATCCTGTCCCTCTAGTGTATCAACTGCGCCACTGAACTTGGTGTAATCCACAAACTTGCTGAGCACGTGCCTGATCCCACTGTCTATGTCATTAATGAAGATATTTAATACTATTGAAAGCATTTTGATGCGTTCAAACCATTTTAATGTTCATTCAGATGGAATTATGAATTGGAAAAAAAGATGGACCTATGGTTAGTGCGGAATTTGTTGAGTTATTATACTCATTGCAAAAATTAGAACTACATTGCAAGTTTTAAAGAAATCTTTATTATGGGCTGGTTTGTGATTTTACACTTGTTCAGTTACATGAATAAAGTGAAGGATTTCATACATTCCACGGCATTTGAAAAGGTTTATTTTTGTTTTCTTACATTTTGCAGTGAAAAACTATCATCTTACATGGGTTTATATTAATTCATATTTGTACTAATCTTATTTAATTGTAATAATCATTATTGTGATAACCGTATTAATGCTGAACATAGTGAAATGCTTCACTGCAATAGCATTCTGTATGGAACAAACACTGTAAAATGTGAAGCGAGGTAATGTTATCTAGTTTTTATAACCAGATACCCTGAATGTAGTAGCTATGCACAAAGTATGAATTAAAAAAACAATTCTTGATAAACATTTTATGTAATGCTATTCTAAATAAAATGACAGTTGACAAAATATGTTAATGGTGGGAATAAAGATAAACAAAATAAATCCAGCTAAAAGAAGTAAAATGGACTCATGTTTGAGTTCAAAGGCCACATCATTTACACCTTGGCAACCTGATAAAAGAGGCAATTTTTACTGGCTGCAGTTAAATATCCAGAAAGCTTTGCCACTTCCCATGTGATTTCAGTCCCTGGCTTTACAGGAGATAGGGTGGGAGTAAGGTAAATATTTGATTGTATGGCATCTGCTTTTTGTAATTTTCAGAATAATAAAGGTGACAAATTCCTGTACGTTCCTTAATATCAGCACTACAAGGTATGCAAGCTTTTGTATCAGTACAAGGAACTGCTTTGTTTAAAATAGAGAAATAAATAACTGAATAATATCTCAGTATATCTTTAGGGAAAATCTTTCAGAACACCTTACCACAGAATCCCCATCTGGTACATCACAGGTGTTCTGTGAGTAAAATGAGGATTTCATTATCTAGGACAGCCTATACAATATATTTCACAAACTCCAAAATTAGTTGCATTTTACCATATGGGCTTGATTTTTCTTGTTTTTACTGGCATAGAGTCTGTTAAAAGGAACTCTTGTAAACACAGTGTGAGATGAGAACTTGGCAATTACATTAATACAGAACTTTTTGGACAACGTGTTTAATCCTAGTGTACATGTATTTTATTCAAAGAATTTTGCCAGGACTGCTTAAACAAGAGATTAGGGAAAGGAAGAGAAAAGTACTTTATTCTTCCTTACAAAAACAGAATATTTTTTTTCCATGCACAAGTAAATAAACATCTGATTCTATTTTCTAATATACTTTGCTGCATTGCACTATTCTTGTAATGTCATATAGATTTTTAAAAAATCATATCTTGAAATATTGAATATTTTCAGCACTATAGACTGAATATTATTTCCATAGCTCTTGCTTCCCTGAGCACATTTATGTTATTGTTAGGTTCACAGGAAATTGATTCTCAGTATAATACTCATCTAAAAGATATTATATGTAATTCCTCTCCTGGGCACTCTGAAGGAATACATCGCATATTGCCATACTATAAGATAGTTTTTTAACTTTTCTTTTAACAAGTAAGAACAAATAAAGAATCAATGATTTTGCAGTAGCAAGCTTTTTTTTCCCACCACTTAAACAACGACCATACTTTTCCTGCTATAATTTCCTGCACTGAAATGTTCTCTTTCCCCATTTGAAACGCCATTCCTAACCCCCTCCTTTGGGCGCTGTACAGCCAAACAAGTCCTAAGACTTCCTTACATCAGCTTTGTTAGGCTGAGGATGGAGTACCTCAGACGGGCTTTTACTGCACAGCATTATTGCTATAGCATCTCTAATTTTTCTGTAATGTATACGATATTTACACATTGAACTACAACTTCTTTCATGCTGTCTTGAGATAGCAACATGCCTTATTAATAAGTTCACTTTTTCTTGAGCAACATAGAGTCATCCTATAAAGAAAAGAAAACCTGAATTTCATATCACATAGAATCAATATCTATACCCTTATATAAAAGAATACCCTCAAAATGTATCCCCCAGTAGAAAAAGAGCTTAGTAAAATATCTCTATTTTATTAATATTGATATTAATTCAGATTAAAAAAACAAACAAACAAACAAACAAAAAAACCACTAGGACGGCAGCTCTGGAAGTTCTTCTTGAGCCTTTACTCAATTGAACTCTTTTATCTTGAATCCTCAAGGTTTTACTCAGCTACAGTTCCCAAGGAATTTTGTTTTTTTTTTTTTGAGTACTTTGATTTCAAAATTAGACCCTGATGTGCCCCTTTCTGGACATTCAGCAGAGTACCATGCTGTACAAGTTCCTTTCTCATTAAAGACAAATTTTAGATTTTTTTGATGAAGGAGAAAGAGGTAATGGTGAAGTTGCTCTCCACCTGTCATAAAAAAAGCTATAAAGTAATGCACTTGCCCAGGAAGTGTGAGATAGGTTCTTCCCATTTTAGGTCGTTCCAATATGAGAGGGACTGAAACCTACACATTCCACCTCCCAGCACATTTTGTAAAAGCTGATTACTTAAATTCCTGAATAAATGTTCTCAGCACTATACTGTTGTTTAAAATATTATTCATCAACAAAGATATCAATGGCACTGCACCACTGGTTTTGAGGGAAATTATTGTGACTACAATGCTTTGAACTTTCATTCAGTGTCATCTTAACATGTTATGGGAATTTAGAATATACTTGCCAGATTGCATTCTTCCAGGGACTATCTACGCAGTTAAATATGAGATATGCACCTAGGCATTCAGCCCAGACAGGACAGCAATGAGTGATGCAGATTTCATTTCACAGTGATATAGGCAGTTACATTTATTTTCTGGTGAAACAGTCTGCTAGGGCCTCTTGAGAACATAAGTGAATTGGTAGGTTTTTAACCAGATTGAGATAAAATACATGTACCAAGGTTACAATCTAGGCACCTGAAGTGCTCTTTTGAATCTCTTTTGAATCCATCAGGACCCCCAGACTCTACAGGTAACAGGGGAAGTCTGGAGCACAGAAGACTCTCCCTTGATTGGGGAGAATCAAGTCAGAGACCTAGTAAGTAAACTGGACATCCACAAGTCCATGGGTCCTGATGAGATACACTCACAAGTGCTGAGGGAGCTGACAGAAGTCATTGCTGGTCCGCTCTCCATAATCTTTGAAAGGTCCTGGAGAACAGGCAAGGTGCCTGAGGACTGGAGGAAAGCCGATGTCACTCCAGTCTTCAAAAAGGGCAAGAAGGAAACTACAGGCCTGTCAGTCTCACCTCCGTCCCTGGAAAGATGATGAAACAGCTCATTCTGGGTGTCATCTCCAAGCATCTGAAGGAAAAGAACTTTATCAGAAATATTCAACATGGATTCACCAAGGGGAAGTCATGTCTGACTAAACTGATAGCCTTCTACGATGGCATGACTGGATGGATAGATGAGGGGAGGGCAGTGGATGTTGTCTACTTTGACTTCAGCAAGGCTTTTGACACCATCTCCCACAGCATCCTCATAGGCAAGCTTAGGAAATGTGAGTTAGATGAATGGACAGTGGGGTGGATTGAAAACTGGCTGGCACGTAGAGCTCAAAGGATTGTGATCAGTGGGGCAAAGTCTAGTTGGAGGCCTGTGACTAGTGGTGTTCCTCAGGGGTCAGTGCTGGGTCCAGTCCTGTTCAGTGTATTCATCAACGACATGGATGAAGGCATAGAGTGTACCATCAGCACATTTGCTGATGACACAAAACTGGGAGGGGTGGCTGACACACCAGAAGTGTGTGCTGCCATTCAATGTGACCTGGACAGGCTGGACAGTTGGGCAGGGCAAAACCGTATGAAGTTCAACGTGTACGCAGGTGTAGGGTCCTGCACCTGGGGAGGAATAATCCCATGAAACAGTACAGGTTGGGGGCTGACCTGCTGGAAGACAGCTCTGCAGAGAGGGACCTGGGAGTCCTGGTGGACAACAGGATGACCATGAGCCAGCAATGTGCCCTTGTGGCCAAGAAGGCCAATGGCCTCCCGGGGTGCATCAAGAAGAGTGTGGCCAGCAGGTCGAGGGAGGTCATCCTTCCCCTCTACTCTGCCCTGGTGAGGCCACAACTCAAGTACTGTGTCCAGTTCTGGGCTCCACAGTTTAAGAAGGACAGGGAACTGCTGGAGAGGGTACAGTGAAGGGCTACGAAGATGATTAGAGAGCTGGAGCATCTTTCTTATGAGGAAAGGCTGAGGGAGTTGGGTCTTTTCAGTCTGGAGAAGAGAAGACTGAAGGCAGATGTCATCAATGCTTACAAATACTTAAAGGGAGGGTGTCGGGAGGAGGGGGCCAGTCTTTTTGCAGTGGTGCCCAGTGATAGGACAAGAGGTAACGGGCACAAACTTGAATATAGAAAGTTCCATCTGAACATGGGGAGCAACTTCTTTATTTTGAGGGTGGCAGAGCACTGGCACAGGCTGCCCAGAGAGGTGGTGGAGTCTCCGACTCTGGAGACATTCAAAACCCGCCTGGACGCCATCCTGTGCAACCTGCTGTAGGTGGACCTGCTCTGGCAGGGGGATTGAACTAGATGATCTCTAGAGGTCCCTTCCAACGCCTAACATTCTGTGATTCTGTGATTCTGTGATTCACCCTGGAACCATCAGAATGGTGCCAAAATTAGATACAGCAATGAAACATTTCTAAATCTTGAAGAATGACTGTGATCAAGAAATGAAGTATCAGTATTTACATTAGCTTATGTGAATTTCCACCTGTCATGATTTTGTAGAGAAAACAGTTTTGTATTTATTTGGAGTTTTTTTAATTAATTTATTTATTTTTTTAATTGTGCATTTCTTGGGAACATTTGTAGATATTCAGCTACTGTATGTAACAGTAAGAAACTGTCATGACTCCCCCTCTACAGAATGCACTGAAAGTTTGATGACGTTAAGTGGTAGTCTGAACGATACATTTTCATCAATAATGTGTGAGACTTTAAAGTGCAACCAAAGGGAAGAAATAGAAATTTAGTAAAATAGAAAGCCACTTCCATTATATTTCCATTAAATGATTTAGCTGAGTAAAACTGGACTAGAATTCATACCTTGCCCCAGAAGAATAATTTCATTTCTTGTGCTGAGTGAAGTGCCTGCTGAGTTAAGTTTCTATTACTGCAGCCATGGCAATTCCTGTTGCAATGATCCAGCAAAACGGAATCCTCTCCTAAATACCATTTCCCTAGAGAAAATAAGCAATTAAACAACAGCAACAGAGTATTTGTACTGTCTATTATAATTACATCTAAACTGCCTAGTTTCTTCTTTGCTAATATCTACCTGAGAATATGTCTGTCTATGAGGTTTTATGTTTGTTTATGTGCGATCAGCAGAAGGTGTTGAAACCAGCATTACATGCAAAGGAAATACTGTAATGATCATCAGAAACAGTCAGGCTGATTACTGATAGTTGTTCTGAACCTGACACCATCATAAGACGCAAGGATCTCAGACACGAACACCGCATCAATATGTCTTTATGCCTGTGTTAGCATAGCCTTGGCAATACTATGTCTGTCCTAAAGAGGTAGCTACAAAATACAGTGACACGTGTTTTACTTGAAAGGAGAGGTTGATGATGAATTAGAGAAATTAACAGAAAATTATTATTTCAGAGTAACTTGGTGCAATAACATAAGACCAAATCTAATCTCACATATATGAGAGAAAATTGATTGCTTTTGGTGGGATTTCAGTCAGGGCACAACTATGGATTCTATTTTTAAAAGTATTTAGATGATGAACGAACTCATATACCAAATGCAATGGTTTTTCAAAAATTGGAAACAGGTAGGGTTTTTTCCACAAGGACAGAATCAACAGAACTGTACAGTCTCACATTGCATTCATCCATCTTCACAATTTTACAGTTAACAGTGAGAAAAAAGTCCAACACAGCACTTCAGAAGAAAAATGACTGTCTCTTATAGAACATAGCTAATGGGTCTATGTTGAGAGAAGTGAATGATATGCATTCAAACATTGACAGAATGTTTGTGTCATCAATAATCCCTTCCAATTAGTAAATTATACTGTAAGGAATGGCATTTCTGCTACCATTATTGCTCTTTAATCTTTAACATGTCGGGTACGGTTGGTAGCAAGTGAATGTTTTCACCACTTCCAAAAAATATATTTTCTCCCTGATGATTTGTCAACTAAAGTCACAGAAAGTGCTCTTGAGATACTTCTTTAAATGTGATATCAGAAGTCTCATTTGACCTCATACTAAGTTAAATCTTTCATTTTTACTTTTTTTTTTTTTGCCCCCCAGGAATTTTACAGTTGTTAATTCAAAAATCATTGTTGTCACGATACGACCTGAGCCCAAAACTACAGATTCTTTCCTGGAGATAGAACTGGCCCACCTGTCTAATGTAAGTACAAAAATAGTTGATACGCTCTTCCAAGAGTATTTATCAGATCATATGAGAGAAAGAAGTGAGGTTGTTTTAAATATCGGGTAATAAAACACAGTTTATCTGCTAAAACTCAATCCCAGGCACACTAACATACTTTAAAGGGAATGTGTATTTGTTTCATGCAAGTGTATACACAAAAAAACCTAATTGTTGTTCCATGAGTTTTGAGGTTTTCATTTAAACAGCAATGTCTACTCTTTGCTTTGATGGATACAATTGAAAATGTAGTGTTGTGCTGGATGCTTAACCTTTTGCTCCCTGCATAGGTCACAGACCTATGTAGTTCTTCAGTCTTTTTCTTCTTCTCATTCATTATTTTATAGTCAAAAGCCAGGTTTTACCTACTGTTGTAGCAGACTTTGAAAAAAATGGTCTGGCTCCAATTTAGCTTACAATTCTTATAAATGTTTGAGATGTTTTGTGCAATTATTTTTAATTCTGTACTTTTCAGCCTTTAATCTCACATTAAAATGTTTTAAATCTGAAAAAAAAAGTGATCCTATGTCTAACTACATGAAAATTATTAATAGTTTTTCTTTCTGCTCTCAGCAATCCCCAACAGCCACAGGGAGAATAGAATACATCTTTTGCAGGAAATTTTTGTCATGTACGATATTGGGGAAATAGTGTTAAATAACAAGCATGGGAGCAATTTATGTGAAGGCATGGCATATAAATTTTATGTTACTAGGAGTTAGACTTTAAATAGTCATAAAGAGAAAGAGACAATTAGAAGAGACATAGTTACTAGAGCTTTAGTAAATAATATTGTTCTGCAAAAGACTGTAAAGCTGTGATTTTTTGTTATAAACAGTTGCTGAAGGGGTCATATAGGTACGATTCAGCTGGAGGAGTTCCAAATATTTCAGTCAGTAGCAAATTTGGATTAGTGTCTCTGGGCATAAGTATGAAGAAAACTCTTTGAACTCCAGATCTTTGATTTACATTTTACTCAAGGTTAAAAGAAACTATTTTGCCATCAGTGGTCATTCAGTTCTCAGAAAAATATTACAAAGAACATCTCTAGTGAAATTTACTGCAAAGTGAAGCAGAAAAAAAAAAAAAAGAACAGAGGAACATAAACTGATCTGACAGCTTACCTTTCAATAAGATTACAAGTTTATTGATGAAGAATTGTGGAGAATCTGCTTTTTATGTTTTTCTGTTTTATTTAATTTAAGATGTTTTAGGGTGGGTAGGTTTGGGGGTTTGTTTTGTTTTATTTTCCAACCTAAGTTACATCATATATATTAAGAGAAAATATCAGTCTTTAACATAACTTGTTCCTGTCAGGAGTTTCACTGTAAGTGTAACAGAGGATTTGCTGATGTAGGCCACAAGTTAATGGTATATATCAGGAAAAAAAAAATGAACAAAACCACCTTTGAAATAAAGTATTTGTTTTCATCTTACTAAAATCATTATTAAGAAGAGTTTATGTTTTTTCTCAATGCTAGATTTTAATTTCCATTATTTTAACAATGATTGTGGGGTTATTTACATTAGTTGTAGGTAAGGAATATTGAAGTATGACTCCTATATTTTAAAATTTGAATTACTACTTGCAAAAGTGTGGGGTAGCACGTAGGGAAAAAATTACTTTGGTCACCTATGCTAGAAAAGAAATTTTTAAAAATTAAAAAAAAATAATACGAGTAACCAACATGTCAGCATTGAAAATACTTATAAGCCAAACACAAGTTATTAAAAAATAGCACAACACAAGCAAGGGTAGAAGGTTGAAATTCTGCTCCCACAAGATGAAATTTTAGGAAATTCTTAAGATTGGGTTTTTTTCTTCTTTTTTTCATTTTTTTCCCCCCTTAATCCATCCCTTTCAGTAATTTAAAGAGCAAGTTTTTGCCAAGTTTCAAAATCTTGGAAATGAAAAGAAACTTCATCATTACAAAAGGTCAGATTAAAGTCACTGATTGCCACTTTGCTTTGTCAACCTTTCAGTAACAGAATATTAATGAATGTTGTACTAGGTCATGTCATGAAAAGCCAAAAATACAATAACCTTGCCAATAGATATCAGAGACTTTTTTTTTTTTCCCTTTAGCTCAGTTTTGATCCTACAATTTAATCCAGAAAAGTATCAGGTGCTTGGAACAAATTTCCAGTCTTTAAATTGGCCTTACACACCTGGTAACTTTATACAGGATCTCGATCCACCTTAGTAGAAGTGTTGGATAGGCAGATGTAATAACCAAATGTTGCTCTAGAAAGTCTAAGAATGGAAACCAGTTTTGCAATTTTAATATCTTTAAATTTTTGGTGATTTTTATGTACAAGGCTTAGTCTCCATAATGGGACTTTGGTTTAAAGAACTGTAGATGTATAGAAATATTACTTAGTACTTTTTGTTGTTTCTTTCCTTCAGACTGAATCTAATTCTGATCTCCTTTACTAGCATTTCCTCAGCTGAAAACGAGAATTTATTTAATTATAATATATTACTATAGAACAAGCTTTATATGTTACGTACAGAAAGATAAAACTAGTATTGATCTTTACCATTTGAACATTATATATTAATGACTCAGAGATTAATCATCATGTCAATTAAATAGATTAATTATTAAACAGAAAATAAAATGCAGACATTCTCTTTTATTTGATTTTTGGAATGGCCTTTCTGGTTATTTTTGGTTTTTTCAAACCTTTGTTCTTGAAATGCTGTTCATTATTCAGAACAGTTTGTTTCCAAACTGATTTCATGACTAATTTTCAAGCAACCTCTAGAGCATGCCTACTAATATATAGGAGTATGCCCACACATTTGTTCTTTTATCTACCCATCCACTGACTAAATTAGGCAGATATTATGAAAAATGATAGTCAAATGTGATCATTTAATAAGTTAGTGTGTTTAATTCAAATTAGCTTTAAAATATTCATTTATTCAAAATTAATGATAATTTCTTCATTTTTATATCAAAATTAGCCAGTTTATTAATAAAAACAGAGTATTGTTTTGTGGAGGAAGTGTAAATCACAATTACATGTGCTGTTTGGAATATAGCATGGTATTTGGATTTGCAGAGAAATTAAAATGTAACAGTTGACCACAGTGAGAATGTGGGTTGCAATGCATTATTTAGAGAACATATTTGGTCTTGTGCACTGTGAACATGTTGATGAATGTGATCACATTTTTCAAGTGGCTTGATTAAAAAGACATCGAAGTAATCTTTTAAAAACTGCGCAACTCCAACAAAATTCTATTTGTTCCTGAGAGAATGTGAACTCTCACCTTCTGACAGCGCAGAATTTTACTGCAGGGACACTGAAGTAATGAGCCAGCAGTAGCATAGGGCATCACGCTTTCAATGAGGCTGAAAACCCTGGCTACAAAACAGGGTTGGCATCATGCTGCATAGCTGTCAAAGTTGCGAATCACTTCTCCAAAATTCAATTTTGTATGCCAGGCAAAGATACGTATACATACACACTCACATATATATCTCTCTCTCTGTTTTTGAGATATCCGAGTCCTTTACTGTACTGTATAAATCAATACTGCAACAGTCGTAAACATTAATGGACACTGTAGCTGCTTCCTTAGCTGCAGCTAAGTAATTAACTGGCAAGAGCTGTGCTGAAAGATTGCTGCCCTCACAGAGAGCAGTAGCTCAACAACAGCAGTGTGAGGAGACATTGCCAGGAGGCGAGACACAGAAAGACTGTGAAAAAGGGAGCAACAGGTTAAAGGCAAAGAAGAAATGAGGAAGACAGGCTTCTTGCGGTCCTTGCAGTGCTGGAAGGGAGTCTGATCAGGGTATCAAAAGAGCAAGAAGTTCTGAAAGGCTACTGTGCCCTTGTGGGCTACCACACCTGGCAGAGCAAACCCTCACACAAGACCTTCTTAAAGAACAGGAGTAATATTTATCTTGCTTTCCATGTTTCTGCTTAATCCCTCATTAGTAACTGCAATGGCCAAACATACTCTTTTTTTTTTTATTATTAATTTGCATGCATTTCACAGAGAGTGAAGTGTGTGATCTGACAGCAGCAGTTTTACTGTGTTTCAGCTTTCTGCAAAGGCTTTCATTTCCCTCTATTTTATAGTTTTTTTGATAATGGACATTTTTTCTGAAAGTGTTTTTGTATTCTTTCTGCTTGCACTGTGAGAATAGCAAGCATAAACTATGATATCTCCTGCTAGAAAAGACAGGTCTTAGATATACGATGTCTTATTATGACTCAGATATACATCAGATTGCAAGTAGAATTTCTTCACCCAGTCTTTGGATATAAATTAATATTCTTCAAAAAATGAATTTTTTAAAAAAGGTTAATTCTCCACCATCATTGCACATCTTATTCTTCTATATCCCCTTCTGTCAATGTATCAGAAAGCTTTTGGCTAATGACGCAGGATCTGGTCTCTGAATCTCAATGGGCCTGTTATCCTGTGCTTTCTCCTGTGCCCCCTTCCCCGTCCTCTTCTTTATATTATAAATACTTCAGGGAATGTAACATCCTTTATTTATG
Source organism: Chionis minor (assembly GCA_013398295.1). Classification (NCBI taxonomy): domain Eukaryota; kingdom Metazoa; phylum Chordata; class Aves; order Charadriiformes; family Chionidae; genus Chionis; species Chionis minor. Next base: position 283,778 of record VZSF01002158.1, read on the forward strand.
TTTGTACAGTGCTATGTTAATATAAAGTGCCATAAGTATATGTCGGTTTTAAATATTTATACTCTACTCATAAAATTCAATGCAGTCAGCAAAATACTGAAGTAGAGGATCAAAATTTCCCTAAATGCCTTTCTCACAAGCATCTTCAGAAGGACCTTTTTTATCTTTAACGAAGAGATGGATGGAAGAATTTAAATATTTAATAGATTTTTACTTCACAGGTTGCTATGTTTTTTCTATAAATAAAAAACTTCTCAGAATGAAGTATCAAGGCATGTTTTTTCTATATGAAACTATATTTATATCTACTGCACTAACACCGTTCACGAGAGAACTACATTAATGTTGACATAAGAAAATAGCACCTGTTTCTTCAAATCACTTGTGGTTTTGTTGAAAATATATTTTTATTCCGTATTTTATATCTGATTTATTTATAAAGTTCTGACTTCTGGGAATATCTGATGTTTATGATGAACAAGAATACAGTTTTGCTGTTTTTGGTCAATTAAGTACTTCTAAGTCAATCTGAGTTTTGATAAAGGAAGATTTACAGGATTAGGGACAAAACTTGAATTTAAATTTAGTCTCAACTCTTCTTAGGCAGCAAAATAAACATGAGTAATAAGAAAGACATTTCAATTTCCCAAAACATTACCCACAGTTTAATGATGTGTAATAAACCTAGGTTCCCATCCTGGTTTAAATCAAATCAGAAATCTTCCACTGACTTCAAAGAGGTTGAGATGGGATTGTAAAGCTCAATATGAGAATAATTTTGAGCAAAAATCTCTGCTGATTTAGGACCTAATTGACAAAAGGACTTGGGTATTGAATGTGAGGTCATCTGAAATCCCAGTCTCCAGACATTTTGCCAAACACATGAATAAAATCGTTAACAACATTACTGATTTTGACATCCAAGTTCCAGAAGGGCCTACAGTTCTGCTTCTAAACACACCCAGAAATGTTCAGTTGAGTCTCTTAACAGATTAACTCTTATCTTGTATTTCAATTCTATTAGGATACACCAATTAAACAACTTTATGCTTGTCTTATCTAAGTGAGACAATACAGCAAATACTCTGTTGTGAGGTTCAAGAGCTTTTTAAATACTCCATGAGAATTAACCTTAAGCTTTTGCAATTTCAGTGGAATCAATTTGTCAGACCATAAGCATGATCTTGTAGGAGGAGACCCAACTAAATATTTAGGTCAAGCATGACATAATTTTTGCATACCAGTAACTAATAGGTTTGTTTGTTTTCTTTTTAGGGTACATTGAATCCCTACTGTGTGCTGTGGGATGATTCAAGAACGTAAGTGATGGATGTTTACTTCTGTTGCTATGGCTCATATATTACCAAGTACCTGACAATATTTAAGTAGTTGGCCAGTAAATGGGTTGGTAGGAGGGCAGGGAAATTGAACCTTTCACAGACCAAAAAATACTGAATTCTCCAGCCACTTGGCTTCCTTTCTGCAGCTATGTAAATTGAAAGAATATAATATCTCACCAGGAAAAGATTACCCACATAGTAATTTTAATCTGCTTTTTCAAGATTAAAATGAGGATGTCTAAGAACTGTAGTTCCTTGATGGTAGTTGCTGGGCAACAAGTGAGTGGGTAAACGATCAGACAGATAACTAAGGAAGGCTCCCATTTCTCTTACTGCAAGGAGAAATATCATTTTCAAGTGTGATACCCACAGCAATATTCATTTTAGTTGGTGCAATTTTTTTGTTTTAGTTTAGTAAAATAATAGCTGTATTCTAAATAGTGAAAGATTGCTAGAAGTCTTCTGCTACTTTTTTCAGTGTGTGTCCCTCTGTAGCGAAACAGCAAATGTCACTGTAAAGAAATTACACAGTAAAGTCAGCGTAGTTTAAAAAGAATTCCAAGTTTACACACTTGTAATTTGCTGCATTCATCTTTCACAGTAAATCTCTAATTAAAGTCAGGGTGAACTCTGCCTAAATACAGATTAAGTATTTCATGAAGGATCTCTGTGTGGTTGCCATATTAATTTTTTTTAAGTTGATGTTGCATTTCTTGTCCAGGTGTATTACTTATGTCTTGTACTACAGAGTCATCTACAGTGTTAGAAATTGTATGCTTGTGACTTTGTGAGTGTTTTTGTCCTTGAGTCTGGGTTTACATCAGTACTCTGATAGCTGAGAAACAACATGATAGTATAGAAATGAGAAACTTTGGACATGATACTAGAAATCATTCCAAATACAGCTAGTACCATGGTCTATGCCTCTGCAAAAGAATCATAGTGCAGTTATTTGCCAGCAACATCATAATGTTCCATTTCTGTAAAATGTCATGAAATACATGAAAGACTTGATATTATGTATTATTATGTGCACATGGAATGTGAAACATTTGGAACGTGTTCTTTGTTTCTTTTTTACAACTTTCTGCTTACACAATAGTAGTACAGTGCTTTACTTACCATTTTTTACATGCATTATTTTAAGCGCTGTCTATTTAGAGCATGTGCTCTGATTGCATTGCTCCAGTCCAGAAAAATCAGAGGTGTATTTCCATGGAATTAGACTACCAAAAAAAAAAAAAAAAAGCATGCTGTGTATCTAACAATGTGATTAAAAGATTTAATTCAGGTATTCAGAATGAATGTGTGAGGCAATCGCAAACAAATGTATTTTGTGCTATCACTTGTTTTGCATGCTTTTCTCTTAGTATTGTTTATAGAGAAGTTTAGTGCTACATATAACTGTTGGTTTCACTGTACTTCAGAATCTGGATGGAAAAGTGAACTTTTGAAGCACCTAAAATTTGCACAAAGCTTTTATAAAATAGTCTGAGGTTTTGAGTAAGAAACACATACTTTTCTATTCTGAAGGACATTTTTTCTAGTCTCATAATTTAATAGCAGCTATTGAAGTTGTTAAAATAATTGAAGATTAGGGGTATTCTTGGAGATTTATCAGTTTTGAAAAGTGACATGAGCGATCAAATATTCACAATAAGATATGATGTATCAGTAAATTCTGCATGGACACCATTGCCATTTGGTTTACACGTATGTGTGTATTATTTTATACAGCAAATTCTACTTTTTTTCCTCCCTCCCTGAGAAGAAGGTCCTTAATTTTAGCTGTCGGAGCATTAGTTGATTCATAAACTTATATTTGTAATGCTGTTTCTTTTTGTTTTGGAGCATTTTAGTTGTATTTACTCAGGAATACTTCAGGATTTGTACTCTGACACCATGCGTTTCGAATTATCATGAAAGCTCTATAATGCTGAATTGATTCCTATAATTTTAAACCTTAATAAATAAATATGTAGAGGGCTATACGATTGATTAGGTGCCCATGACGATGCAGGGTTCTTGGTGGCTTGTTTTTCTTTTATTTTTTCAACTTTTTTCTAAGTCTCGGGCATTAGCCACTCAGCAGCAGGCAACTGGATTTGATGGATTAATAGCCTCATCCACATTGCAAATCCTGCAGAGCTGTGCTGTGCTCTTGTCCTTCCAAACTGGATACTTTTTGCATTACCAGGATTTGGCAAGTGTTTTGGAATAAACCCAACAAAAAGTAGTCTGCTTTTAGTTGAAGGTGCTTAACTGATCAGTAGTCTATGCTGAGACAGGTGTTTTAAATTAAGTGCTTTTCAGATGACAACTGTGTTTGCTTTTATCATCGGCATGCAGCCAGCAGTAACCTTTAATGGGTTTTGTGACCTTTTTAGCCACTTCTCCCACTTCTTTATCTGCATGCATTGCAAGTTCACATTTGGTAAATGATATTTCATCCACTGATCTTGTCAGTTTAATACTTCTCCAACAGCAGGGGAACCTTTGTCTATCTGAGTTTTGGGCATGCTTCTCAGGAGGTTAATCAGTGATTAACAGTTCCCTGTCATCCATCCTTTAAGACTCAAATTCTGGATCTGTGAGCTGTTTAATCACACCAGATCATTAAAACTATCCTACCTCCATTGCTATCTGTGACAATTTAGTCATCCTAACTTTGGCAAAAGCAATTTTAATCCATTCTTTCTATGAGATTTGGTGATTGTTCCCTGTCATGATATTTCATAAGGTTTTCCTTTTATCAAGCTGGCAAGCTCGTGCCCTCTCCATAGGCAGCTAGTCAAATGTGTGTACAATATTGAGACAGTGCAACTAAAGAACAAAATATTATGTCATGTATTATAAAGGGGAAACTCGAGTCCAATAATTCAGCATTTTATTTCAGTTGATTCTCCCAAAATATAGAGCACATATGTCTGTGTTGATTAAAACTAGACTGTTTATGAGTTCTGGTGCTTCCTTTGATATTTCCAGCTTCCCTACACGGAGCTGGTAGCATCAATGGTATGAAAGTGCTGATTTTTTCTCCCTCAGAAATCTGACCAATATCTTCATCCATTCATTTCAGAAAATATGTTCTGAACATTGTCTTCAGTAAAGTCTTAGGATACTGAGTGCTTCTCCTTTCAGTGCATGGGAAAATGTGTGGAATATTTGTAATGGACATTCTGAGGATAAACAGTTTAGTTCCTTAAACCAAACAAACAAAAACTCAAAAAAGAATAGTATCTTTTCTGCTTTGCATTGTCTGGCATGAACAAACTACCCCTGTTGTCAGGAATTGTTTGTGATACATTAATTCTAGTGTTTCAGTCCACAAAGAGAAAGAAAAGAACTTGGTCAGGTACTAGGGCTGACTTTTCCACCCCACAGAAGTCATTTTCAAGGTTTTAAGGTGAAACCAAAGTTCTGAAAGTTTTTCTCCTGTCCCTCATACCTTTCTGGAAAGGAAGAGCAGAATGGAGAGGGAGACAGCAGAGACAGTCTCAACCACCAAGTAATGCAATGTTGGAGCATTTACTTGGGGGCCTCAGGGACCAGCCCTTCAATTTTTTCTTTACAGAAGTTAATTGAAGAGTTTGAAACATACTTTTCAGCCTCACAGGAGCAGCCCATGACTGCTGAGCTGCTGGCTTCTCTGGAGTGTGTTACTCTAAATGTGTCCTGCTGGAACTCTGCCATACTATTTAGGAAAATATTCATGGGTTGGGGAGCTGATTCCCAGCACTTCTATATTTAATTTTACCACTCTTTCCATGTGCTTGTCACTATGCCACACCTTAATCTTAGCCATATCACTGTCAGTGGCTTTTTTCTAGCGCTGTCTTGCTTTATGTAAGTCTGGGCAAGGCTGTGTAAGCCTGGGGGGGTCAAAGAATCCTTATAAGCATGCATACATTTCCATTTTAAAAATACCATTTACTGTGGCATTTTTGTAGGCTGTCTGAACAGTTCTCTTGAGCTTTGTTTCCTTCTCTGATCCTTATATCTGTGATAGGTGCCATAACACACAGTCTGTATGGAGCGTTAGGATCCACAGAAGTTTGTCCTGACAAAGTTAGTCCCTTGTCATAGTGGACCCAGACCCTGGACTCGTGAACCAGGGTGCAGAATTCAAAACACAGTAAGAGGCTGGAAGCTGGGTGCCACAGTACTGAGCATCGCAATTGCCGCCCTCACATGCAACCCTCGGCTCCTACCGTCACAATGAGGGTGTGGAAAATGGGGTGGACACAGTGGGTTACTGGAAGGAGGTGCCATCTCACCCGGGAGTTTCAATAGTCACTGATTGATTAGCAAAACGATGCAGCCAGTGTTCATTCTTTTAGAAATGTGTTGGATGTAATGTGGGCACATGTGCTCTCCACAGGACAGTGTCAGTTGTTGCTGGCGTGCTCCCCAGCTGTACGCAGTGCAACATGACATCTCACAGCACTGCGGAAGGAAAGGGCTTCAGCATTCTGGGGCTCTTTTCTGCCAGTTGCTGCAGAAGGATGTTATAACAGTATGACAGCCTTTTTTTTATCCATATGTGCACTTATAGCAGTTTGTGCCTGCTGAATATACAGTTGGCAGAAGTACAACGCAATTATCTGAATTTTTTAATACTGCAAGGATTTTGACCTGGTTCAGTTTTCGTTTAAGGCAAGGTGTAGGTCTGCTCTATTGTTTTTTCCATTGCCATAAAAATTTACATTAATGTGGGTTTAGATTTTCTACCCTGAAGTTATGTGAAAATATGAATACTTATATATGAAAAATTAGAAATTGTATACATTTATGTAACTTCAGGATTTCACTCCAGACATATTACAACATCCTCCGTTTACAAGAGGGTTAAAAAAAATTTACAATTGCTTTTTTTAATTGTCCCCTAGAGCTTTTAATTATTTTTCTCCCGTTGTCCCTGGATACAATTATGCAGAAGTAGTCCATAAAGGAATTTGTTCAATGCAAATAAAGAAGAGTCTACCAGTTAATCGTGATGTTCTTGCAGATTTACCTATAGGGCAGAATGTGACTCAGCTTTAGGATATATGCTTGCATGAATACCAGCAAAGCAACTTTTGCATTTTGTTGTCTTGTGATAAAATTGACAGCAAACACCAATCATCTGCTTTGCCCCTCTCCTCTCCACATTGTTTTTTTAAAACTACCATGATGGGCCATTACAGTTATTCTTTGTTTGGCCTTGCCTTGCAAGCCTTTGAAATATGTTCAAGAAGACTCTTTATAACTCATGACAAAGTGTTTCAAGCTAATCCTCAAATAATTAAAATATCCTAAATCAGAACTCACTTCTGGAAATATGAATAGTAGCCTCTCCTTATTTTATATTACTATCCAGTCGTATTATTTTTGTCACCGGGGAAATACAGAGGAAATAGTTTTTTTCTGTAAGTAGAATAAAAATTGAATGAGAGTAAGTCATGTAATTATAGTTTGGCAATATATGCCAGCTGAAACTTTGTTCGTTCCATCGACTTCAATCAGACTTGTTGGTCCAGCTTTTCAATCAGACTTCATATTTTTCAAGGAAGAAAATTTGCTTTCCATGGTTAGCTTCTGTGATTTTTTTTTCTCTATATTTGTGAATGTAATGGAAGAGTTAATGAACTTATTCAAAAAATAAATGCCTCCTGGAGTACCTACTTTTATGAAGAACTTTCCGTAATCGAACCTGTGTAATAGCCCACTACATAATCTTCTATTCCTGATAGTGCATAAAGAATTGAAAGACTCTACAGAATCATATTATTTTTCAATAAAACAGTATGGAAAGAAAAACCTCATCCAAACTCCCTTGCAGACAGCCAAAAGGCTTTGACTGATTTGAATCAGATCAAGGGGTAAACCACTGGTCAAGCCGTGCAAGACCTAAATTTAAAAATTTGTAAATTTACAAACTGCTAAGATTATAGTGTAATGCAGGAGTACTTAGTTCTGAAATACGTATGTGCTGTACAATATAAAATGGAGTGTCTTTATGTTGAAAAAGAGTCAGACCAAATTTTCTTTGCTTAAGTCATACACAAAATGAATCAGTATATATGGGAGGAATTTATAATTTAGTTCTTTTTTATAACACTGCTCTTCACTAACACCTACACGGCCATGAACAGAGCTTGTATGGCCTGATGAGATTTATAGCAAAAAAAGGAAATCAGATTAATTCTTGCTAATAAGTTTGCTTTCTTTTTAATTTTTACTGGGTGATTAATCAACTCCATTTGTTGAGAACTCAATTGCTATTTATTGCCTTTATGTAAATGCAGATTTTCAGAAACTAAAAATAGTGATTTCTTGTAATATGAGGCAATTATAATTCTGAAATGTGAATAAAAAGAACTAGTGGTTTTATCTTCATAATCAAATTTAAAGATTTGAATTGGACTTCTGACAGATTTTTTAGTATATAGTGAGGGCAGAAGATAATTAAGCCATTTGAAGGAACTTTAGAACAGAAAACAAATTGGTCATAATTTGGTTTTATATCTATGTTTCCAGAAAAATTCATGGATATTAACAAGCCAAATAAAATGTGATTGTTGTTTTCCCTAGTAATACCTCACCAAGAAATGCAGCAGATGGGATCTACGAATCCAGCATCGTGCTGGACTTGAAATGACTCTTGTGGGGGAAAGCAGTGTTCACCAAATCCAATACAACTTCCAAAAGTACAATGTAGCACAATTAAATTTGCGAAGTTCATCAACCTTTCTCATTTATATCATGTAACTCTTAAGGTGTGTTACACCTGTAGATTTAAAAGCAATTTATCACAGAGGTTGGTATTGTCCTCCTTAATTTACAGACAGGGGAAACTAGGTCATAATGAAAGCAAAGCTTTTTGTCCAAGGTCACTCGTCAAACCCTGGTACAGTTAGAGCTCCAAATTCCTGAGTCCTAATTGAGAATGCTGTCTAGCTGCTCTCAAAGCCAATATCATTTCCTTGCCATGTTGCAGAACACTGAAGGTTAAATAGTTTTATAGTGATATTTCTGGGTTTTTTTCTCATTCATTCTGATGAGCTCATGACTATTGCCACTCCTAGAGAATTTAGCTCTGTTTATCCAAAAGAAGTAGCGCAGCAACACTTGTATTATGCCATCCTTACACAAAAATGAAATCTATTTGCATGACCCAAGAAGATGGGAAATCTGGGAATATTGCTTATCCATGTGAGAAGGAGCTGTGGGAAGTACCCTGCTGCCATTCTCTCCTATTCCTTTTACAATAGGGGCACAGATCATGTGTATAATTTGTGTATAAGTAAATCATATTGTGTAGGTTTGCACAATCATCTACTTGTTTATTTTAAACTTATTTGCAGTTAGCAGAAAATAGAACTACAACTGGTATAAATACACCTACTTTTAGTAACATTATGAGGAGAATATAATACAAGGCATTTTTTAGCATTTGCAGAGCATAGGATTGCTTGTCTTTGCTTCCAAATGCATGGATCTAAATCTGAATGAAGTCTCCTGAATTAATAACTATTCTCTGATAAATCAAACATCATGTAATTCATCAAAGTCTGGTCTGTCTTTCTACAAGAAAGGTATTTGTATGGTAAAATGATCTTAAAAGAAATGTTTGGACTACTGTTTTGAAATCCATGTTAAAGGGTATCCCCTAGCTGTTTTTGAATTGTCAGCACTGAAATCGTATCTCTGCCTCATAAAACTGTAAAACTCCACCAAACCCAATTAAACAGATGTCCGGTTTAAATCTGCCGTATTTTATCAAGTGCTATCAGAAGTATACACCTTTAACGCTGTATCAGCATCTCATTGACTTCACAGATATTTAATCATCACATGTAACTAATCCTTTGCTGAATCTCAGTGCCATAGCTGAGCAACATGAGCAGATTCAGCTTCCTGGACCAGTCACTAGAGGGAAGCAAAGACCTTCACGTGCCTATCCATGACGTCAATCAATGTCTTTATGTCCTCACTGACAAAATCTGCTCAGTATTCAATCTAAAATTTTGGAAAAGGCCTATTTGGTGGAAAGCCATCCTTTGGGAAAAAAAAAAAAAGGAAATAAATATATTTCTGTATGGTTGACTTCCAGAGGCCATTGTCATTAAGAAATACAGTTATTTTCATGAATGTTGTTTTGATAATTTGAATCTAGACAAGCATCTCAGTGCGGAGTGGATAAAGAAGATTATTTTAAGGCTTTCATTCTTTGAAGCATCCCAATATTCAGAAAAATGTATTGAAATATTGGTAGCATAGTAGCTATGCACTTGTGTCATTTATGTGTGTCAAAAGCTAAGATAAATTATACCAGTGTCTTGATATCTTTTTGTTGATCCTCCCTTGCTTCCATTCCATAGTGTTTTGTCTGTGGTACCCAAATCTCATCCTGCATAAACAGTTCTTCTGTGTGTACCAGGTAAAAAGATAAAGAGAACATCACGTCACTAAATGAGGATTAGTTCATCCTGCACTCCATTTCAGCACAGAGAAAGCATAAAGTGTAAATGAACTTACATTTATCTTCCAATTTAGGAGGGTTGTATGTGGGCTAGGTTACCTTATACTGTGTTTTTACTGTATTTAATTCAGACCTATTCTGCTTACTGAGAGTACAACTTAACTTAGTGTTCTCTCCTATGAGCTAGGCTAGTTGAATTCTTTTAAAACAGAAACAGTAAAGGCCAACATTACATTTTCTGACATTTGCTTAAAGGAATATACCTGGTATGAATTGAATTTGCCATAAAATTGAAATGCTCAGAAACAAGGATAAAATATTAAAAATAATGTTTTGGGCTTTATCAGTTAAAATTCTAAATGTTTTAAGCATTGTAAGGACAATATTTATACTACTTACCACTTAATTTGAATAGAGGATCTTTTATTAAGCTTAAGCTATGCAGGCTGGCCAGACTTTAATGACAGTAATACAAATATATATCAGGACTTAAACAAGTTTAAATGGAAGGTAATATGCTAGATGAACAGCTCCAAGCAAAGCAATTTCACAAAAAAATCTCTTGTGTTGAATAGCTGCTAAATTATAGCTGAATAGATTTTTAGCTGAAAGCGTAGTGTATTTGTGATGATTTTTAATGTTATCATCACAGTCTCTGATAACGTTGAGTAAGAGAGATTTCTTGCCTAGCTAGTTAACTAAATGTAATATACATATGCATTCAAGTGCATGTGCTGGGGATAACATCCTGCAATCCATACTATTATTCTAAGCAATGGAGAATGTAATATAATTCTAAATTTCACAAGCTATGGTTATGATTTCCAATGCTACATGTTATTCTAATGATGCACTTCCTAGTGGTTGTCTTCTCTGTTCCATCTCCCCATAAATCTGTGGAAGCAGAGCAAAATGTTTGTCTTTTAAATGACAGAAATATCTTTGCATGTATCAAAAGCATGAATTAAAATGCCATCATTACTATACGTTCATCACTTAACATAAACATTTTCCTGATATCAAGTTTACCAATAGATCCATTGAAGGCCCAGGCTTAAACAGCATGCCAGATTGGGACAGTAGAACCAGAATCATTCCACAGGTTTGGCACAAATCCAAGAGTTATTGCATTGACTTGAATGGCAATAATTAAGGGATTGCACATACTGACATAGAGAGTAAGACAGAACCAGAAAAACAGAATCACTTGTTATAATGAATTTGATATATTTGTGTACTTAGCCTGTAAAGAGTACATTGTTTTGACCAGACTTAAAATGAAATCGTTTGGGTGTATACTACTTCATCATTGCAATTTTGACTGCAATATAGATCTGTTCAATGTCTTTTTACAATACCAGTGAGTACTTTCTTGGATATCTGCTCAGCTTTAAATGGTTATTCACAAAAAGAATATATGGTTTTAATATAATATCAAAATAGCTTAAAATGTAAATATGTCAAATATCAGATAATAAAACAAACCAAAAATATTTATTTAAAGCAAAAAAGAACTATTTCATTTGAACAACTTGTGATTGTATTTAACCAACATACTGCCATGCAGCTGGTATAGGAATTCTAAAACGACAGAGACCGTCAGCAGTATTCAGGATAGTCTAATCTCTTTTTAAGCAGACTGTACCTTAAAAGTTGTAGGGTGGACAGGAAGAAGTCAATAATATCTTCTTCTACCACATCACTCCTCTTCAGCCCATTCTTCCCCTCCCTTCTCCTTTTGCTTTTAAGTGGACAGTCAAACATCTGATGTTTTAGGTACACAAATTGTGTGTGTCCTCACACACGTATTCCATCATTTCATGTACACACAGAGATTAAAATCTTTGAGGAATAAAGCATGTAAAACATATTTACTCCTCCCAAGAAGTACAGTTGAAAACATGAAGCATCATTTTCTTTATTCTACTACACAGCAAGGCATACTCTGCATAGTGCAATATATATTTATCTGATGTCAGATTCTCCATGCTCTTAAGGTTATTTATATTAGATACCATATGCTGGTCTTGAAATAACACACCTTAATGTGAATTACATTTTATTTTCTTCATTGTAAATGCAGGAGAAAAACTATGCTAAATTTACCAAACCCATATGCTTATATGTGTATGTATATATATATGTATGTCTATTACTATATATATATCTCCTTACTGACTTTCCCTGTACAATCAACTGCTGGGAATAAGTTTTATTGTTGTTTTTCTTCTCAAGCAGACCCTTATGTTCTTGTATTTTTGTAACTGATTTACACAAGAAGACTCTGTTCAGACACAACCTTGTTTTCCTCTGAACTTTTTCCAGTAAATAGAAAAATTTTCATCAGGGTCAAGGATATACAGAGTGTCTAAATATCATAGTAAGTCAGTGTTTCAGCCAAAATCATGTCGCAAAGTGCTTTTAGGTCCACAACCCTGAGACTTAGCCACTAGAATTACCCATCTTTCTTTAGTCTAGAAAATGTCTAGCACTTGTAAAAGAACCCAAGTGGTTCTCGCTTCACTCTCACCTTCCTGCAAAAATAGCAACTTCTGTTGTGTGTCATTTTAAGGAGCCGCAAAAGACTAGTGTGTAGGTAACATGGCTATCTAAGAGTGATGATACAAGCTGAAATCCCAGACAAAAAGCATCACTATTTCATCACTTAATCTCAGGAGAACAAAGAAGCTGCTTGTTCAGACAGTTGTGGGGAATAACCAGGGAGGACTGGGAGTGATGTAACAAGGTATTTTCTAGCACAATCTGCTCTGTATGGATTTTATATATACACTAGGCATGCTGTTTTAGCAATACTCTTCTTTTACAACCTCTCAGCTCAAACAATTACCCAAATGTCATTTTATACCCTATACAGCTATTTGTCCTTTTGGTTTGTCTAAACCTTTACATTTGCAGTTTATTTTGATTAATGTGATTGTTTCTGAGAAAGCATAAATCACAAAAACCAAGGAACACTCAGGTCAGTGTTTTGGGGATATGAGTAAGTTTATGATACTATTTTTATTTGATTTTGAAGTATAGATCATAAGTAGCCAGCTTTACAGCTGGTGTTTTTAATATTTTCCCTTCTGTTTTAGGGGGTTTTTTTGTGCTGGTTTGTTTAGTTTTGTTTAAGAGGAGACATTTTACAAATGCAAGCTGGTACAAATGTGGGAATAATATCTTATTAATATGAAAAAAGATTCAAGCACTTTTTTGCCAGATTTACTGCATTTCAAGTGTCCAAGTGTAGAAGTCTAAAACATAGTCCATGGAATGCAGCAGGATTCTTTAAACTTAGTGCCAAAATGTCCTGGATGGCCAAATAGAGGTAAGAACTACAATAAGTGACTCACAGTAACTAAACAAGACACCTACCCTTTTCTGTTAACCAGACTGAGCCAGAAATCTACATAGACCTAGGACAATGGGAATAATTTGATATGTAAATATCTCTGAATAGACCCTAGGATTAAGGTTTATATATATTAAAGGCTCAAATTAGATACCTTGATACAAATGTGTAGAACAATTTCAGGATGTATCTGCAGGAGATAGGAGAAACCTATGCCCTTCAGACAGCAGGTGAAGGCAAAGATACCATAAGAGATCTCTAGCAGCACTGTATATAGGAAATGAAATCAGTTTCTAAAACCAGAATTAACTGCAAAATTACGAAAATAAAAGCATGAAAATGTGTATGTCTGCCAGTGTCACAGTCATGGGGTACCTGCTACAGGTAAACTGTGCTATAGACTGTACTGACAAGATCTCCATCAACTATAATGGAAGCTTAGACACCTTGCATACCTATAGGTACCTAAATTTTGAAGTTTCAATACCAAACTGAATCCTACCCTGTGTATCAATTTCCACCTCAGGATATGGATTGCCAAATTATGTCCCTGGAGTAAACACATGCTTAACAAAGAGATGAGGATGACTTTTTGCAAAATAACCTAAGGTTAAATTCTTTGTGGAGTACTAGGGGTTCTAAGCTCTCTTCACTCTGAGGGGGTTCAAACTCACAGTTTTTTCCTTTCCAGGAGACAGCTCTGTCCATCAGACTATAAGCATTGATCTCATAGAGCTGCTTTCCTTGCACACAAAAGTAAAGATAGTAAGCATAATTACAAATATTGAAAATACGTTTTTGACATTGAACTCACAGAACTGGATATAGAGGAATAAAGTTCAGAAGTAAATTCAGAAATAAAGTCTGTAGGTTTTGGAGATGGACGTTTTTCAACTTTGTAAATTCATCATTAAGTTCATAGTGACAACCAGTGACTCCGTGGAGAAAATAGCCTCCAATGGCAATGTACAAGGTATCAATATCTTGTCAGAGGACAGGCAGTGCATTCAATAATATGAAAGGTGGAAATATAAAATGAAATTTATAGGCATTTTTAAATGAAATAAAGTGAGAAATGAGCCTTCATTGGGACTATGACATGCTCTGAGACAGAATACTTAATTTCTAAAAAAAAGTTTGTAGTGAGAATCATGGGTTAACAAAGTAATGTTTTACCTTATCTCCACTCTTGGTGGATAATAAAAAAATGGGTATTTGTGATCCTAGAAGGTTGATTATGTTCCCAAAACCACTTTTGAGACATTTTCTGCCCTTGTTCCAGTCTTACTTATGAAGTAAATGAACTTTAATATATTTTCAGCCTTCCATTGTGTTAGCATTGTTACCAAGCAGAGATTATAATGAAGGTAGTAAGTGCTACACAGTCAATCTATTCTCATGACAACAGCTGTGATGAGAACACAAAATGGTCTGATATTTAACTTTTGTGGCATTTTGAAAACCATAAGCTTGCATAAGTTTGTGAATGTCATAGTTGGCATTGAACAGACTTTTCAGTGTGTATTTAAAGCCAGTATAGATTCTATATTACCAATGTGCAAACAGACCTGGGATTTCATATGTGTGACAAGTCTTTCTTCTTCTTTTTTTTTTTTTAATGCAGCATGACATTTTCTGTGCTTTTAAGCAGTTCTGTTTTTCAGATTTCAATTCCCCTCATAAAATGCATGTACCATTTATCAGTTTATACAGGCAAAGAATCAATCAAGCTCACTGTCTGGCTATATGGTTCCTCTGCTGTATTTCCTTAATAATGAGGAGGTCTGAAATTTGTGAAGCAGAAAATCTAGTCTCATTCTGCTTAGTGACACAAACAAAGTACACAAACCTCTTGTGATTTATTAATACCAATTGTATCTCAGTATTTTTGATTGCTTCTTAAATCAATTCCTAAAGGCGAAAACCCCAGAAATAAGCTTTTCACTCTGTTTCTTAATTGAAGTGGGCAATGTACTCTAAAAGTTAGAAACTAGCACTGAATGGCTTAGCTCACATTCCCCTTTTCCCTACCCTCTGATCTGCCACCTTTATTTTCTCATGTATTGAAATTAATTTAACAAGACAGATAGCACTCACACATACAAAGTAGAACCCATTTAGGTGCAAACATCCTGGTTGTAGAGATTACCTGTGTCAGCAGGCAGGACTACATAGCAAGAAAACTAACAATAAAACATTATCAAAAGCATTATAACAAGACTTTCATGAATTGTGTCTTATAAATATTCAAAACCTGGCTTTCTGTACAGTGCACTGAATAATTCCACATGCTGTATCAAGTTTGGGGTTTGCTTGCTCTCAGTTCTCTTTTAAACCTTATATTTTAGCCTCTTCTTCAGTATGCTGTACAGGACATAAATTCTCATCATCGTTAAATCACATTTTTTTATTACATTTTATGCAGTCTTTCCAGAAGGATGTGTAAAAATAATGAAATTTTAGTTTGAGGGATATTTTGCCCTTTACAATAATGTAATCAGTGAAACGTGTGGAAACTCCCAAGCAGTTACTTGAGTGGTAAAAAGGCAATGAATAACGTAAGGATTGTATTTATTTCCAGAAAAAAAAAATATTCTGGTTATCAAATAATTCAATATTTACTTATTTTGCTCTTGTGCACACAATCAGTTAACTTAGAAATATCCATTTAAAGTTAATTTTACTTCAGCCTATGTACTTTTTTCTCAGTCTTTTGGGATATTTACATATAAAGTATTTTTTAAACACTGAAGTTAATGTACGTTGTGTTTTCACCTTGCTTTCCAACTGTATGAAAATGCTAGAATTTTTACAATACATGTCAATGACACCTGTAATTTTTTTCATCACCTATGAGAAGTACAGATTAGCCCTTATTGCTAGTTTTAGTGGAAAAATGTAAAACAAAACCATAATATAGCAAAATGACATGTAGCATGTGTTCAGCTTGGTTATGTAAGTAGATTCGTTGCCTTCAATCTATGTGAGTTTAGTTTGATATCTGCACATTAAATGAGCACGCCTGTCAAATTATTGGCACTGTTTGTCTCCTAAATTTAAGCTCTTGCTTTGCTGAACTGAAAGTCTCTTTATTATTTATCTGATGAAACAAAACTTCAGTAGGTGGTTTAAAAAGGTCACAACATAACTACAGCTAAAGTTTAAAAGAAAAAGTAGATATACTTAATACCAAAAGTACTGTTGTCTTAAAAAGCACATCTCAAGTAAAGACAGGGAACAGTGATGCTGTGCAAAAGCTTGGAAATCTAAACAGACATAAGCAGGCCTATTTGTGACTATAAAGAAATAGTTTAATTTTGGATGTTGTTATAACTGAGAACTGCTTTTGCAGGAAAAAAATATTTCTAATAGTCTTACTGACTGTCAAAGACTTCATTTTCTGTTTTACTTGTACACTTCCTTCCTCAGTAGAACTACAGAAAAGCCATCTAGAAGCCTTTGAACAAAACCCAAATTCATCAACAGACACAGTGGAGAATTTAATACACTGAAACTCTGTGCTCAAAGAAGGGCAATAGAAGTACAGCACTTTTCTGAAAAGAGACTGCATCAGAATGGCATTATGAAATGTCATATTTTCTTTCAGTGACTTCCATTTAACTTTGGATGGGTTTATGAGTAAAAACAAACAGCGACAAACAGCCTATTGTCTCTGTAAAAGCTGAGAGACCTGAAAGTCAAGTGGTGTCCTTTCTGCCTATCTGTAATTCTTCCTGTTGGAGTGAACTGCCAGTACTGGTAAAAACACACCAGAGCTGTGCACCACAAGATAATTCCTCATGTACTGAAGTTGCACATTTAGTCTAATTCACTCTCCCTAATTAAAGAGGTCTGTGATGCTAAAAGAAGTACTGTTCCTACCAAGAAGATACTAGTATCTTAGCCGTTGTCACTATAGTTTTCAAAAGGAAAATAATTACCGATAATTACCAGAAATCTGAAGCGCATATGTGCTTGTTTGACTTCCACAGTGGTCAGAAAGTAAGGAGAGAGCAGAGGTGGATGTTGAACCCGCAGTTTCTGAGTCCATCTGAACTCCCAGGGATTCTTTAGTGCCGAAAATATAAGAAGTCCCTGAAACAAGATTCCCACACCCTCCAGGGAAGAGGCATAATTGTTTGGTTAGGATCGGAAAAAAGAAATCCCCATTTCTTATTTTCTGCCCCTGTGAATTATATCTTTAGACGCAGACCATGGCACAATTCAACAGGTTGTAAAGACAGTGACTTTCAATCTAGACTTGCCAGTCCCAGACATAAGATGCTTCTGAATTCCTTCTGGCTGATAAGAAGATAGTGATAACCACACTAAAACCCAGGTACCTCTTAGGGGTAGAGGGTGTTTGGGACAGCACTGCTTCTGTCTTTCTGGCAGTTTCATTTAAAAAGGAATCAGTCAGTCATCATATGATACAGTTGTATGGAAAGTGATTTCAGGTGTCAATCCCTGTAGATGCCAACGAAGCAGAATTTTAAATATTTCATTTGCCAGTTTTCTGTTGATTGTTTTATGCGTGCTTTATTCAAGGCTGCTGTGAATACTGTCCTCAAGCACCTAGGGGAGACCTGATTATCACTCTCTACAACTACCTGAGAGGAGGTTGTAGTGAAGTGGGGGTTGTTCTCTTCTCCCAAGTAACAAGCAATAGGACAAGATGAAATGTCCTCCAGTTGCATCAGGGCAGGTTTAGATGGGATATTAGGAAAAATTTCTTCACCAAAAGAGTTGTCAGGCATTGGAAGAGGCTGCCCAGGGAGGTGGTGGAATTGCCATCCCTGGAGGTTTTTAAAAGACGTGTAGATGTGGTGCTGAGGGACATGGTTAGTGGTGGATTTGGCAGTGTTAGGTTAACAGTTGGACTTGGTGATCTTAAGGGTCTTTTCCAACCTAAATGATTCTGTGATTCTATTCTGTGATTCACTGTTCAAAGTAACTTAAACACTTAACTCTCAGGTTTGTGAATTTTATTCCCAATGCCATGATTACCATGCTATTTAAACACATAGCTTTTTTATACTTACCTCCTAGCAACAGTTTCTCTGGTCTCTGGGCTGTAATCAGTGAAAACCTGAACTGAATCAGGCCTTTTCCTGCTAGTCATTTGATGACCTTTAAAAATCAGATAGAACTCAAAAAGATTTGGTTGTTTTAGTTCACCAAGAAATAATTCTCAAATGTGCTTTTCCTATTTCACAATATTTCCTGAGACCCACGTCTCACCAAAGTGTTGGATTAAGGTAGCTTAAACACATATCTTGTAAATAGTCTAATGGAAATCTACTTGGGCCAATATTCAAGAACATCTCTAAGTTTGTATAATTCAAGTCTTCTTCAATTTAGTACTATTCAATTTTGAGATGCTGTGTTAAATATTAGGTTAGAAGAATTTCCAAAAGATTATTTAAAGTCCTCCATCACATATCCTCAAACCTTCCAGGTTGTCCCATATGTGTACAGAGAAATGCAAATGTTCTGAGTATATTATTGATATATATATTGTGTTGTTTTCCCATTCTGCATGGTTTTGAAAGTAAGGAGGAAAACCCTCCCTTGGAGAAGGGAAAATACTAATATTAAGATGATGATGATGTTGTTTAGTTTGGAAGATGGTTTTCTCCTCATTTGTAAGTCTGTCTTGTGTGCATAAAAACAGCAACAAGTATATGTGACTAATGGCAATATTTCAGTGTTGTACTTGTGATGAACTGCAAAATAACACCTACCAAGAAGCATCCCACATTTTGCTATTTCTAGTTTCCTTGATTTTCCTACCCAGTGCTCTGTAACATTGATCATAATATTTCAAGTATCACTGCAGATGCCAGCTATCTCCAAAGACATCTAGATGCAAAGGGAAAAATAACATTCACAAACTATTTCTACACCTAGTCACTGCAGTGTACTGCAATGTAGAGTCAATATAGAACCATAGAATTACAGAACCATAGAACAGTTTGGGTTGGAAGGAACCTTTAAAGGCCATCTAGTCCACCCTCTCCTTGCAATGAGCAGGGACATCTTCAAGTAGATCAGGTTGCTCAGAGCCCTGTCCAACCTGACCTTGAATGTTTCCATGAATGGGGCATCTACACTTCTCTGGGCAACCTGTTCCAGTGTTTCACCACCCTCATTGTAGAAAATGTCTTCCTTATATCTAGTCTAAATCTCCCCTCTTCTAGTTTAAAACCATTGTCCCTTGTCCTATTGCAACAGTCCCTGCTATAAAGTTTTTTCCCATCTTTCTTATAAACCTTCTTTAAGTACTGAAAGGCCACAATAGGATCTCCCCAGAGCCTTCTGTTTTCCAGGCTGAACAGGCTATATCTACACTACCTTCATCTGCCTGGTTTGGATATTGGTAGTGGCCTACCTGTGGTAGACACAGCTCAGCACAGGCAGGATAGTTTTCTCTGATTCTGTAAACCGAAACAAATTATTTCAGGAACTGAGACAAATCACTGCTATATCATAGCAAAGGAACAGTCTTTCTCATAGTAAAATAAAAATACTTTTTGGGGACATAGTTATTTTTTAATTATACCTGCTTATGGCATACATGATTAAGGCTATGATAGACATTGAGGTGCTGGAGCGTGTCCAGAACAGCGCAACAAAACTAGTGAAGGGTCTAGAGCACAAGTCTCATGAGTAGCAGCTGAGGGAACTGGGGTTGTTTAGGCTGGAGAAAAGAGGCTGAGGGAAGATCTTATTGCTCTCTACAACTACCTGAAAGGAAGTTTTAGAGGGGTTGGGGTCGGTCTCTTCTCCCAAGTAACAAGCAATAGGGTGAGAGGAAATGGCCTCAAGTTACACCAGGGGAGGTTTAGATTGGATATTAGGAAAAATTTCTTCACTGAAAGGGTTATCAAACATTGGAGCAGGCTGCTCAGGGAAGTGGTGGAATTGCCATCCCTCAAGGTATTTAAAGATGGTTAGACATTGTGCTGAGGGAGAGGGTTTAGTGTTGGTTTTGGCAGTGTTCAGTTTATGATTGAACTCAATGATCTTAAAGGTCTCTTCCAACATAGGTGATTCTATGATTCTATGATTCCATATACGATTAAGATTATTTAAGTGCACATTCATATAAATTAATTTCATTCAATGTTAAAGACTGAAATAATTGCAAATTTTACCTTGCTGAATACTCAGATAATTTACTGTCTGCATATGCGTGCACATACTTGACCTTTGCATTAGACACCTGGTATCTGACTACTTGCTTTTTTGTTTGTTGTGGGGCGAGGGTTCCTTGTCAGAAAGCCAGTGGTCCTGGTCAGTGTTTAAATGCAAAAGTCAGACACACGAAAGGAAGAATCTGACTGAAGATCTGCATGTGGACAATGAAAATGCCTGCTTTCCTTTAGTCCTTGATACAGAGTAGTAGAAGTGGAAGCACTGTGTAAAATGTTGATATGAATTAAGACCCAGAAATAAGAAATGTAATATGCCATAAGCCTTGCCTGTCTTCCAGTTAAAATCAGTAGGAATCTTGAGCAAATATCTTCCAAACTATCAACAGTGATTTCAGAGAGAAATTTGGGGGTAAAAAAGTTAATTTAATATTGCAGTTTATTTCCATGTTCATATTGTGAGCATTCAAAAAAGCTCTAAGAGTAACCCTTAGGTGGAATTGGGCAGATTAGATTTTTATACAGAGAGACTTTCAGGCAAGAAAACATAGAAAACTTCTTGACTCAGCAGTTCTTTAAAAAGTCATCTTTTTCAGTCCACTGCTAGTACAAAATATACATTTGCTTTTTCTGGTCAGCAAAAGTTCCTGTAAGCAATATTTTTTCCTGATATTTCAGTTCATGTTGCATTTCTTGAATCTTCCTATATAATTTCAAGAAAATTATGTTGTCTCTTTGCTATAAAATACACGGTTCTTCTCATCTCTCTAGATGCATATTTTTGCCTCTCATACTGCAACAATTTTTATAATTGAATTTCACAGTTTGATTGAAAGTCAAAGCTTACACAAAAAAAATTATAGTTAGACATGTATATAATAAGGAATATTGTTACAGGCCACTTCTGTTCCCTATGTTGTATATGAATAGACTAAATCTGGTTCATTTATCACTAATAAAAAGCATTTGTGTTATTATATTTTCTAAAATATTATACAAATGCTAATATTTTTCTGTTTGCTGTTACATTCCAGAAAGGGTCATGCAAAAATCTTAGCAAAGACTTTGATTCAAGCAACTACATGTGATTTTCTTTCTCTGAGGAAAGCTCATATTTCCAATTTTCTTAGCTTTTCTGTAGCAATTTTTTAGGTTATGTCTTCCTTATATTCCTCCGCAGCAGATGGAAACTTCTTTTTTATCTTTGTCTTTTCATGGCAATACTTTGAGAATTCAAGTATTTGAACTAGTGTTTCTGATCTAGTTTAAGCATGCGTTAATGTCAACCATTCAGTGCTAAACGTCAATGCCCTGGCGCTCAGAGGAAATATTCTATACTTCTGTTGTGGTTTAACCCCAGCCAGCAACTAGGACTGTGCAGCTGCTCCCTCACTACCCCCGCCCCTCCACCAGTAGGGTAGGGAGCAGAGGGAAAAAAAGGAAAAAACCTCCATGTAGTTTGAGAGAAAGACAGTTTGATGGAACAGTAATGGAAGAGAATAATAATAGTAATGATAATAGAAAAATAATGGTAAAACATAAAGTACAAAATAAAGTAATGCAACACAAATTGCTCTCGTCACCTGATGATCAGTTATCCAGTCTGTCCCGAGCAGTGATTGCAGATCCCTGATCTCCCAGCCAACCCCCCTTTATATATTGAGCATGACGTCTATGGAATGCAATATTCCTTTGGCCAGCTTGTCCTGTCTATGCTCCCTCTCAGCTTCAATGGGAAGCTGAAAAAGTCCTTGACTTAACATAAACACTACCTATCAACAACTCAAACAATATGCGTTATCAACGTTATTCTCATATTAAATTCAAAACACAGCAGCAACTAGGAAGAAGATTAACTCTATCACAGGCAAAGCCAGGGTAACTTCCTATCATTAAACAAAGGAGTTAAAGAGTTATTTGGCTTCTTAAGCTACCAGAAACACTGTCCATTTTATTATCTTAGCAAGGCATATTATTCATCTACAAGGTTTTCACGTTGATGAACGATATGTTTAATCAGAATGTCAGTGCCTCTAAAATGTACAAAAACCTAAAACGAATACACTGATCCTTATTGCATGGCCACATCAGGCCTTTTTGTTATGGTGGGTACAAGACATCCCAGTGAAAAGATTGAGCTGAGAGTTAATTACAGTTCTGAGCAATTCCAATAGCTGAGTGTCTACCCCTGGCTAGGATTTTTGGGATTGTCAAACATAATGGACTGATTTTTTTCCTCATTATTATGCCATATACAAACTTAGTATAAAAATTAAAAATAACCAGGCAAAACACTTCATCAGGAAACCTGCTGTTGAGTTTTGGGTTTGCCATTGATAGAGAGAGTTGCAGGGAGAGAACCAACTGCAGAAATGTCACTATGACTTACAAGGTCTTAAGTAGACATACAGCATTAAGACAGAAAGTGCATAATTTCCATCTGAGCAGGGTAGAGTTAAGTAAATATAACTATTTCCATAAATGATGGACTATTTAAGGCACCCAGTGTGTACTTTTTAGTCACGTTAAATTCAGCATTTATAAATGCAGGAGAGAGAGATTAAATCAGACAGCTATGTAGCCACAGCACCATTTTTCTCCTAATATTCTATTTTCCCACCCAGACACGCTCCCCAAATGCCAAACTCTCAGATAGTGATGAGATGTAGGCATATCTATTACATAACAGGAGGTAAAGCTGGATAGAAAAATGGGTGGAAGACACTTTCCTTTAATATGAGCTACTGCAAAAATTTTTCTGCTCTCCATGCTTGAAAGTGAAAGACCATTACCTGGACTTTTACTACCAAAGTAATAATAGTTAGCAGAAAAATTCAGAGAAATTAGAGTGCTGTTAAGTTTTCTTCTCCCCCCCTCCCCTTTTTTTTAAATTGATTTTTAGTTCTAGGTCTGTTTACAAGAAAACTAAAAAAACTTGGCTAAAGTAGTATTCCTGTGAACATCATTAAGGTGGGATTTGGATGCATTTCATCTACATTTTAAAAAATATTACATGTGCAAGCTGGCAAGCTCAGATAATATCTCCGTGTAGGCCATCCCTTCTTCATTACTACATCAGTGCATTTAGAACAATTTCCAAACACATAAACATCTTTTCTCTACTTAGCAGGCAAGTGAAAGTAGAATCAAGGTTTGTCTGCTTGTATCATGTGCTGTAGCACTTAAAATTGAGCAACAAACCTTCATGCTGCCTCCTTCTCCCAAAACCTCTCCCACGTGTACAAATTCATATGCAGAACAGGATTGAAAATTCCTGAACCAAAGGCAATAATTGAAAATATGTCTCTTCTAGCTGTTGCAAAAGCATCCGGTTCTGTGGCTATCTCCTCCTTTGATGGATGTACTGGTACTTGCGACACTGCCTCTGGCACTGATTCAGGATCAGTCTACGACAGAATTGCTCAGGCAGTGTCACACTCCCACGTACCACTTTCTTTTAATTTGCCCTTCGAACTTCACAGGTGCATACAATATCTTGTAATTAAATATACATCTATTCCAACGGAAGACAAAGACATTTTCACTGGGAAAAATATGCAGCTTTCACTTTTCGGTTTCTTCATCTGCTTTTATGCAAATATGCGTGCCATGATCAGCTACCTTCAGGTGTCAGAACAGTCCCAACATTAAATTGTAACTTACATATTTCTGTTGCAAGGGTGAAATGAATTTTGAATAATTTTGAATCCAGATGTTCTGGGTCTCTTTAGCAGTGGACTTTCCCTATGACAAATTATTTTTAAATTGTCCAATATTTTTTCATAAATTTAAATTCAAATGTAAGAAATTTGAAATAAGTTTTAAACTTCACTGCAATGAAAAATTTATTTATTTATTACATAAAGTATGTGCAGTGGATACAACAAATTTTCACCTGCCCCTTGGAGACTTCAGGGTGGACTGATTTGGATTCTAAGATCATATGCAACAGCATAATTTATGGTTTACTTTCAGATAACTGTTCCTCAGAATTCAGACACATTTCTGAACCACCTAACATCTATTTTACTAAAGTAAATTTCTTACAAGTTTCCTATGTATGTGGTTCATCGATGAAGATTTTTTAACCTTTGAAGAAGTGAAACTTAGAAAAGAATTAATGTATATTACAGATGTCTTTCCAAAATAATGCCGGGGAAATTTGTGCTGGAAATTCAAATTACCAATGAGAAGTAAAAGACTCTAATTGCAAAAAAAAAACATTATCACAGTGTTTTCTTACCTTGTGTCAAGCAGGATTGGACAGGGCCTCCTGGGTCACTGCGTACAGCAACCAGCTTTGGCAGGCACTCACATCATAAGATTCTGTTATTAAAGCTCTATCACAAAAGGTGTTAGACTGTGACTTGTCCATGTGCCAGTATTGTCCAGGTTAAACTGCTCTTTTTCCTCATTATTTTCCCAGTGGATATAACTGCTCTTCTCAAATATCTCTCAGTCTTTGTTTTGCTAGATTAAACAATTCAAGGTCTTTGAGACTTCCCTTTCAGAATGGATAGTCACTTTCAATATGAATTCATTGTTCTTGGGCATGAGTGACAAAAGTAGGGCACATAGATGTAATATCGCACATTAATGATGTGGAGGAGGACAAAGAAGTAAGTGGTAATCTATTTGAGTCAAAATTGATTTAGGAAAAGCTGGTAAAGTAGCTCCTAATGAAATAGAATTAGATATCCTTCTTAAATACAAATGTCAGATTTGACCTTCGATGAGGCTATTTTAAAGTTACTAGGGAGATAAATATGACTTAAAACTGTAGTGCACAAAGCGTAGAACCCCATTATTTCAACATACTAGAGCTGATAGAAATTTTTATTTTCATGAACTAAATGCTATATATTGTCATTTCAAAAGTTGGTTTTGGCAAGCAATAAACACACTGATTGCAGAAGAGCTACTTGCATGAAATAACCTTGGATTCAGTGATCATAAATTGACTCTATAAAATCAAACTAAATAGAAAGTTCTGTTATTTTCTTGAAGTTTCTCCTGTGCAAATTGAATGTATAAAAGATTGTTACCTGATCCAAAAGATTATTCACCTAAACAAATAGTCAGATTTGAGTGAAAAGTTTTCCCTGGGAGAAAACTTGCGTCAGAAGCTTCTGGAACAGCTGTTCAACTTCTGCAGAGGGTACGAACACTAAGGTATGAAGAGTCAAGTCTTAAAAGTATTAAATTACCTCTTGTCCCCCCCTTTCAACAGGAAATAGCTCTACAGAAGACTAATATCTAATAAAAGAGATATGAAATAACACGAATATAAGCAACTCGTGTTTTCATGCAGAAATTAATTTTTATCATATTTATTGAATAGTCTTCAATAATAATGCCTGGCTTAATGAGTTTTAGTACACATACAGGAAGATTCGCATGTGCTGTAATTAAGTGTAGCTTGAAATCTGTCAAGCAACACCAGACCATATCAGATGAGAATGTGACCTATAGCCTTTGTGCTGAGTATGTCTGAAGTGTAATCACATATGTGTGAACTCCGGCACCGTGCATTTTGAGTATTCATGTCCAAGTACATTGGGCATCTTATAACATGATTGTATATCATTAAGATAACATTCAAAAGAGTAGTATAGTGGTTGTGGTATGTGTGGATATTAATACTGGAAAACCAGGAGTCATAAAATAAGATTAGTGCTTTTCAAAGTCTTAAAACATCAGTCACACAAATGCTTTATCATTGTAACATTTTCCTTTCCAGTAGCTTAATCACAGAATCCAGAGTTCTTTGTAGATATAGAAGAAAAGAAACCCTCAACCAAATCAATCTGAAGGTGTATTTCGGCCAATATTTTGAGACACTTATCTTTGCCTTCTGTGACAAACTGACCTTTCAGTTTAACCAAAGTGACTTCAGGAAATGGGACGCATGAGCACACTGTGTTTTTCTCTCTGTTCAAGTATATACGTAGCTGGATGTGTCTCCATCCTGAACTAGTTGGCTCACTTCCTACAAGCTTCACAGTAAGTAAGCGACCAGGTAATAGGAGTTGTGCAACTGCAGGAAAGGTTGCAGCTCAGCTCAGATGTTTCAGACACAAGAGGATCTGCCCAGGAGCAAACTTATAAATGTATTTAACACAGGAAAAGCTTCAGCTGGATCTGAGAATCAGCCACCGGCACAGAAATCCATAAAATTCATAATTTGGTGGTCCCACACTTCTCATATTTTTCCCATGTCCAGAGGAGCCGTGACATCTCCCCCGCCCCCTCATAGTCCTTATGTACATTTTAAGTATTCCTGCTGCTGTTGTGCGCTTGTGCCTCTAGGTGGAACTGAAGGGATTGAGATGTTTTTTGGTAGGACCTGTACAAACACACATCCAGTGTTAGGACAATCTCTGCCTTGGAGGGTTTCTGTCTAAACAGCCAAGACATATTGTTGAAAGAGAAACAAGGCAGTAAGTCAAATGCCTTGCTCTGAGTAGAAAAGCAGGGATTTATACAGCCTTCAAGGTGTATTCATTAAGCAATCATTGACTCATTTCCTCATTAAAGACCAGGAGCAGCTCCTCCTGAAAATGATAGCACTGTTTTGTGTCACTTTCTAGCACTTATTTCTCTTGGACTGAAGTCCTGTTAAACCCTCAGTACATTTGCAAAAATTTTCAATAGTTAAATTAAATAGATTTTGTTTTCCACATAGTTTTCATGATTTAGAGGTGGTAACTGCACTTTTAAATAAATTGTGGGAGAGTGGACAATATTTTAAAGTATGTGGACTGACCATGACTTTTTATCTTTGTCAGTTTTTTCTGACATTCAGAAAGGATGCACTTAACAAATGCAAAATAATAAGCTATACTCGAAATAGTTACGAAGATAATTTTTATTATTCCTCATTTCCATCACTCTTTTTAGAAATGAGCTCAACTATATCCAGATTTAGTGTATTATTTTTTTTATTTGTGATCACACTCAGAAAAGGCAAAGATACTGCTACTTTTGCAATGGTCTGCAGGAGGAATCTAGTGAATTATTTAGTATTGCTGCATAGTTGTCTTCAAGAGAAATTTTTATGATCTTTCTCTATTGCATAGTTTGTGTAAGAAAGGGACAGAAAATAAGGTGGCTTAACTTTGACTTCTATAGAATACATTTATCTTCCAACATATGAACATTTTTCATGGAAGTGAAATTCACTTGCTGGCCATTTCTCCTGTCTTTTTTTAGTATTTGCTTCCCACAAAACCCAAGAAAACAAATCTTTGGTGCAGAATTTTTTGTAACATCTACAACATGACAAAGAGAATTGTACAAACTCATTTATAGTGTCTCTCTCAAGTGTACTAGAGGCACTCAAGCTTATTCTGCTGCTTATGCACTGTGGTGGTTTACCAGTGGTGCTTCTTTAATTTCTGATTGAGTGGGTCATAGAAAAAAATCAACTGTTCCATCATGTGTCTGAGATTTTTCTCATAATATGTCAGGAGTGGGAGGTGGAGAATAGGAGTGGGAGTAGAAGGAAAGAGTCCCTAAGTTTTTTTTTTTCTGAAGTCAAAAGGAGCATTATGAACTACAGCATGCTGAGATCAGACTCTTACAGTGTACTTCTTCAGCTCACAGCTATGCGGTATGTTTGTCTACATTGTCCTAAAGGTTCTTGGCTGGCAGGTGAAAGCTATCTATCTGAGTTACTACAGATTTAATTTCTTTCTCCTTCCTCATTAGCTCAGAAAAGTCAGTACTGATCAATCCTGGTGAGGTTTAAAACTTCCTTCTCCACTCCTAATTTCTCCAAAGGGGAAGTGGCATTTCTATTCTTCTTGTCAATTTTACTTTATTAAGGGCATCTTTCCACTGCAATCAGGAACTTGAAAGTGTGACATGGGCCACTTGTAACAAATACAGGCTGTGCTGAGAGGCACAGAGGAGCAAATATGTCACTTGCCTGTGGCCCTGGATAGATGAATAATAACCTGGCTGTGAGAGCGGGCATAGTGTGAGCCGCTCTAACCAGCTGGGGTTACTCCTGAGCAGCTGGAGAATACTGGCAGCCATGTTATATTTGTATGTTAGGCTAAGATAAAGACTGTCATGTGTTGTTATTTCATGGTTGCAAGGTAGACATATTCTGATGATTCTAAAAGCTTGTTTGGAAATAATATTTCAAGCCGTGGTTCTAATTTGGTCTTTCTTCTCTGAGAAATGCTCACTATAGATTCGAGATCCTCTGTGTCTATAAATGCAGTTCTCAGCTTCATATGAGTTACTTACAGCAGTTACCACTGAGACAACAGAACCAGAAAGCTGAATAAAATAGCTATTCTTCCCTCTCCACTTCTCTTTTCTTTCTGTCTGCAATAATAACTGTATGAGCTACTGCAGATCGGAAAATACAAAATCTGTCTTCCTTGCTACAGGAAGTAGACATATACTCTTTGCAGTGATTCAGCCTACAGTCAGCTTAGATTATTTGTATCTCTTGTATTAAGTATGAAGTCTTGAGAACTCACATTTTTTTCAGCTATCAGGACTTTCAGGAAAAAATGTACTGTGTATTCATCAGCCCATTGCCAGCTTCCCTCCTGAGGGGTTCCCAGCAGCATGATTACCCTCCCTGTCCAGAAAGTAATAAACACTCTGTGTTACCATGTAGAAGATGCTGCTGTGTACCTAGAAGGCAAACCGTTTAAATTAGATTTATTTATGAATACCAGAGAAATCACAAACCCCGCCCCCACCTTTACATTACATATTAAATAAAATTACTTTAAAAGTCAGACTCGAATTAGAAAAAAGGTGTGTTTGTGGTATGTGTAAATGTGCGGGTGTATTTTACACATTTGACTGAGATCCATAAAATACACATATATTCAGAGTGCTTTAAAACTACTTTCTTTTTTTTTTCCTGAAATCCAGACATTAAAAACAACATAAATGATGCATTGCATTGACCTTCTCCTTATTTTTTATTATGTTCTATTTATGTCAGGAACAGGAAAATAAGCATCTTGTCCAAGGACATCATGGTAATTATCTGTAAGAAGCTTTCCAATGACTTCTTGCACTTACGAGTTTCTAATATTTCCCTTTTATCACCCAAGCCTAGTAAACTCATTATTTCTGCATCATCCATACCATTCCTCAGCGCGTGAAATGCACGAGGCAGACTGTGTGTTTTTCTCTTGCTTTTCTAACCTTTCTGAGAACTTTAAAGCTGTAAAGGAAACAACTCCTACAAACTCTGATTTGTTTCCAACAGCATAAAATAGGATTGGCCTCGCTGTTCCCTAAAGTTTCAGGCTTCCATCAACAAAGCAAAAGGTGCGGGCTTCTGCACTTGGTGTAAGGGTGCAGCAGGGACCTGTGGCTTCCTGGGGTTGGGGGCCAGAAGTGGGGGCTCCCCAGGGGTCCATCATGGCAGGACCTGGCACCCAGGAGCCCGTCCCACCACCCTGACCAGGAGCAGGGCAGCTGGGGGCACCAGGATAGCCCTAAGCCTGGCCATTGGGCACATCTCTGCAGCCAAGGATGGGCTGAGGACAGGCTGGGATGTGGGCCTGTGGGTGGGTTGGGGTCAGCATGACCTATGGATGGGTAGGGAAGGGCTGTAGAGAGCTGGAGAATGACCCAGCTACAGCATCGCTGGGGCAGGGGTTGACATGGGGTCCTGGGCTGTGGGCAGGATGAGGGGAGCCCCAGGGCAGGGAGCTGGGCAGGGACATGATGTCCTAACAGTGCCCTCAGGACCCTGGCTCTTACCACTCTTTGCCTCAGATATTGTTTCTCCCCAGATCTTTTTTCTCTTCAGTAAGAGAGAAGCTAGTCCTTCAGAGATGGGAAATTGTATCTCATCAAACTGGTACTTTTCTGCAGTACATGGAAGGGATTCAGGATAGAGGTGTTTTTAGCACTGCTGACCTCCAATTCAGCCTCCAGCTCCCCAGGAATTTTTGTGTGTGTGTGCAGCGGGAGGAAGGAAAAGTCGTACAGAAACCTGTAGAAGTTAACAGTGTGGGAAGGGATGAACATTCACGCATTATGGGGCACAAGTAGCAAAACTCTGATTTTAAAATTATCTTCTAATTTCTGTTATAAGAACAAGTTTTCATTTGTTTACAACTTTGTCTAAATACGACTGGACTGATTATTGTAGATTATTGGTCTCTGCCTGAAATGTAAAGGGGGTAAAATTTCAGTTAAATCAGCAGTCATTTCTTAGTGTAGAATTTATGATTATTTTTTCCTGGTACCAAAGTTGCTTCTTTGAAAAGATTTATGTCTCACACACTATGGAGCAGCGGCATCACTGTCAAATACATGCATGCAGGCATCTCTGTGAAAAAAATTATCCCATACACAGCCAAGATAAGAATTTCTGAAGAATCTCAGATTCTGTATGTATGTTATGTTGAGTTTCATTAGTTGTTGATTGTTAAATCTTTTGAAGAGCAACTCTGTCTTAGGCATTTCAGGTGTCCTTGAGATGATATCTGATAGCACCAAAACATTGGTGCAGAGCTTGGCTATAGGAGATCAAAACAGGAAAACTTCTGCGCCTTGATACCCAAGGAAAAAAACAGCCTAGTTGCAAAGCCTGAGAGTGAAGAGGAAGGCTTGGGGGCGTTGTAAAGAATGAATATTGGCATGATGAGTAGGAGAGAGAGAGATGCTGGCAAGAGAAACCAAGTGGGCAGATTTGAAGCAGTAGAGGGGGAGGGAGACTGCATCAAAAGTGGGGAGAGAAGAGAGGGGATAAACAAGTGCAGTGAAAATAAAACAATGTAAAATTGTTGCTGTGACTACTGGAATACACTCCCCTCAGAAACTGAGGGAAAAACCCATGATTCCTGAATTTTAGAGGGTTGTCAGTAAAATATAGTGGGATTTCAAAGTGGGAGGTTGGGAAGGAGTCTTGCTTTACCTTTTAAACTTAAGAAGCTCCATAAACCCAAAAAGCCCTAGGATAAAAAAGAGTGTTATTTCATTTGCCCACTTGAATTCTAGAAAGTTGGAAAATGCCAGGACTTAAATTGTCTATGTAACCCTAATTCAGTCATTTTGTACGTATGTGCTTTGGTGCAGTTTTAAATTATGTACTCTTGTGCTGCTTGTTTACTGTAAGACACCTACTTTACTCAGTGTATAGAGCATGTGTTCTCTGAAAATCGATCAAGAGTTTTAGAACATCACTTCACTTATTCCAGGAGTTGGAGGGTGTACATCTACTGGGGCATTCCTGGGAAAGAACTGAAATACTTCTCACAGGCTTCATATGCTTACAGAGCTAGAAATCCAATTAATGAAAGGGTCCAAAAGGTGACAAAGAGCAAAGGAAAAAATGCAAGGGGTTCTGAGGGGAACAGAGTGCTGCTGATTGCCAAGAAGAGGCATAAGTGCTGCCCAAGAGCTGGGTAGTGGCTGTGGACTTTGCATGGAGAAGGAAGTGATCACAGAAAATATCACATGGTTTCAGCAGAGGAAAGAATAGCTTCATATCTAAGAGAGCTGAAGGTTGCTATGGAGAACTGGATTCTTATCCTCCCTCTGTCCTCCCTGTGCTGAGACATTTCAGTCAAACTCTTCACAGGTGGTGTTACTTGTATGGTCCTCAACCATTGCTCGTTGCAACTCATCCTCAGGTCCAAATCTTTGAAATAATTGACTCTTGCTTTTGCTTGCCAGTCATGCGTTCCAAAACTCATCCTATTAGTATGATTAATTATAATTATTAATAAGTATTTATTACGGAAGTTCCTAGAGACTAGTATAGGCTCCATTGCATTAAGAATTTAAAAAACTATAAAATGATCTCTCTACTCCAAAGAGAGATTGTCACTGTCTAAATGCCTAAGACAGGCAGACCACAGCGGGGGAGGCAACAAGGGTGGTGGGATCAGGAATGATTTGCTCAAGGTCAGTCAGGAGGCATTTAATGGCAGTGCTGTAATGAGATACTTTTAGAATCACAGGAGTTATGCTGCTAGGAGTCATTTGTTTAAAAAGATTGCCATGCATTTAAATAAAATGATCTGTAATGGAAGCCTGTCACCTGTGATCTGAGCAAAATAATTTATTATGCAAGAACCATACAGATAATTTACAATAGTTCTTCTGTGCCTTTAATGTATAGTAACTGTAATCATGGAATTGCTTCTGAAATCTCTTTTATGCTACTTGGCACTCCATATGGTAGTTGGATACTGCAGGAAAAAATATCCTCCAGGAATCATTGAGCCAGGCTTTAAGCCAGGCAATCTCCTCTAACACTTTCAGAGCAAGCCATACTATAAAAATGTAAATGTGGTAGCAATACTTCTTCTTCACACCATTTTTCAAAAGGTAAACGTAAGTGTTGTTCAAACCACGGTGCAGCTTGAGAGCATTTGTAAAGGACATAAAAAATTTGAGTTACGCTGTGTAGGTGGCTTTACACACCTGTGACTGTGAAGGCTCTCTGATTCAGACATATATCATCCAACCACATCAGTAGAAAGACTTACAGTAATTGCAGCTCTGCACAATTTTCTTTCCTCTTTCTCCTCTCCCCCTACTTCTATTTTAGACATCTTTTGTTGCAAACACTCAGGCATTCTCCCTTCCTGAGGCATTTGGGTAAACGTTACCCACTGAGAGGTGTGGTTTTCTAGGGTGTTCGCTGGCATGAGTGAAGCAGATTACAACAAACAAGTAGCAGATGAGATAACAGAGAGAGAGGGGGATGAAGATCAGAAAGAAAGGGCAAAAATAGGATCACAGAATGAGCAAGGAGGTACACAAGTACTAGGAAGGAAAAATTCAAATGACGGAAGTAAAATGACATGGAAAATTAGGGGGGGAAATAGGAAGGAAAATTAGGAAAAGTAGTTCAGAAATGTGATAAATGAGAAGGAAAGAGATCCAGCCTTGAAGAGGGAAACAAGAACTCCTAGTGCAGCTATGGAGCACTACGTGGCACCAGATTGGTGCCTCAGATCTGCTCTTTAAAAAAAAAAAAAAAGAAAAAAGAAAAAAGTACAGTTAGTGTAAATTTGTCTTTCCTGTGTTGTGAGGGATTGGAAAATTATCACTAAATACATTAGCCAACACTGAAAGATTATATGCTTATGTGGAATCTAGAAAAGGAGAAGAGAAGAAGGTAAATCAAGGGGGAGGCAAGAAAGAGAAACTGAGAATGGAAAAGAGGAGACAGACTCTTGAACAAGCAACAGATAGGTAGAAATGGGAAGAGTAATCAGAAGAGAAAGAAAAGATGCAAGGCCACCAACCCTTCCCTAAAGGGCGTATGAAGACTAAAAGGACTCTTCTCTCAGAAAGCAGAAATGGGGAGTGGGAGTATTGCAAGAAGAAGGTGGTAGAAACAGACTAAATTTTCCCCTTCAAAATTTCAGACTTTCAGTTTAGTCATTTGAATGGGTTTGACATGGGTGAAGTCAGAGCTTTTTTCTCCCCGCCACCCCCCACCCCTTCCTGCAATTTACACATTGAGAGGACCTAGTTTTAGACCCCATTGCCTAAATTAAAATGTAGTAGTATTAGCTAATCACTGCATCGGTCATTGTGCAACAGTGTTTCTCAACTAAAATACGTGAATTGTATTCAAGAGCTGGAAGTGCCAAGGTAAAAGCTTAAGGAATCTGCCCCCTGCCCTGGTCCCCTTCTTTCCCTGTCCCTTACCCTCCTTCTGGACTGATGCTCTGAGTTTCCCTGCTTGCTTCCATATTTCGTTATTGTATGTAGATATGTACCAAATGAATATGCCACTTTTGTTTTTTAATCTTCTTATTCTGTGGTTAATTGCTTCTTAATATTATGTGTGAATTTGTTGTATCCATGAGCATCTTTAAGAGGAATTGAAATAACCTTTAAATAAAGGAATGCAGAACAATTTACAATCCTAGTAATCAACATAAATGCATTTTAAATGCCCTATTTATTTCTTTGGATTTAAGCTATCTAATTGGGTTTGATTTCCTAATAGAGGCATATACCAGGAGTGTTATAGGCTTGATACATGCTGCGATTAGTTTGTGATAAAATTCAAATTCAAGCTCAAATTGACAGAGGCCAAGAAGAAAAAAAAAGGGGGAGTGGCAGGGAGCAGGCCTGTATTTATAGATTTTTTTAACAGCGTGGCCTCTGTTGAAACCAAGGGGTCTGAGAAGCACAAGCTGGTCTAATGGTATCACCCTGCTTAGTTTTTGTTCTGTAGCCAAGGAAACTGTCAAGTAGTACAGCTTATTTAAGTAGAGTTATACTGCCCAGGGTTAGACTAAACCATTTTTGGTGCAGGGTATGTCTAGGTTTCAGGGGACAGTACCAGTTCTGAGTTCCCATCTGTTTCCAGGTGTGTTTCCCAAGCATTTTTCCAGATTGTATCCCATATCAAGGCCAGATAAGGCCGTGCACATACCATTTGCACACTGCTCCTCATTGTGGAAACCACGTGAAATCCAGAAAGGAGCCATCATGCAAGAAATAGATTCCCAGTCTGGATCATCAAGATACCCAAGCACCAGGGTATGCCGAGACTCACCTCCACAACAAAGCATAAGTGCTGATTCAAAGACTTAATAGAATCATGGAATACCAGGTTGGAAGGGACCTAAAGGATCATCTGGTCCAAACTTCTTGGCAAAAACGTGCTCTAGACAAGATGGCACAACACCCTGTCCAGCTGAATCTTAGAAGTGGCCAATGTTGGGGAATCCACCACTGCCCAGGGGAGATTATTCCAGTGGCTGATTGTTCTCACTGTGAAAAATTTTCTGCTTGTTTCCAAGGAGAATCTCCCCTGGAGTAGCTTGTACCCATTACCCTTTGTCTTTTCCAAGCGACTTCTTGTAAGTCTCCTTCTTCTTTGTAGCCACCCTTTAATTATTGGAACGTGGTGATAAGGTCTCCCCTAAGCCTTCTTTTCTCAAGGCTGAACAAACCCACTTCTCTCAGCCTTTCCTCATATGGCAGGCTTCGCAGTCCTTTGATCATCTTGGTGACCCTTCTCTGGACCCTCTCCAGCCTGTCCACACCTTTTTGGTATAAGCAGGGACCACAACTGAACACGGTATTCCAGGTGGGGCCTGACAAGCCCCGAGTAGAGTGGGGTAGTGACTTCTCTATCTCTGCTGGTGATGCCCTTGTTGATGCAACCCAGCATCCTGTTGGCTTTCTTTGCTGCTGCAGCACACTCTTCACTCATATTGAGCTTGTTGTCTACCAGGACCCCCAGGTCCCTTTCCACAGAGCTGCTGCCCTGCTGGGGATATCCCAGTGTGTGCTGCACTGCAGGACTATGTTTTCCCAGGTGCAAGACCTTACACTTGTCCTTGTTGAACTTCATAAAGTTCTTGTTAGCCCACTGTTCCAGCCTATCCAGGTCCTTCTGCAGGGTGGTGTTCAAAGTGTCTGCTTCTCCCCTCGGTTTGGTGTCATGAGCAAACTCGTCAGAGCACGCTTGATCCCATCATCCAAATAACTTATGAAGATACTAAACAGCACAGGGCTAAGTATCATTCTCTGGTGAACCCCACCTGTGACAGGGCTTGTGTACTTTATCCAAGTGGGAAGTGACAGTTC
This sequence comes from Chionis minor, assembly GCA_013398295.1. NCBI lineage: Eukaryota > Metazoa > Chordata > Aves > Charadriiformes > Chionidae > Chionis > Chionis minor. The sequence continues at coordinate 319,649 of VZSF01002158.1, forward strand.
TGCGTACTGCAGCCTTCACCACTATGACCGTGCCTGGATTTCTAAGCTGAAATTTAATGTGCAGAATCTGTCTCAATACTTCCTTATTAACTGCTGGGACCTTGAGGTTTTTAATTTTTCCTGCAGAGAGTACTGAGTGCCTAAGTCACTGTAAGAATGCATGTCTCAGACACTTGAGGTATTTTGAAAGCTGCAGTGTGGAGATTAAGTGTTGGGAAAGCTTTTTAAGTGCCGAGTACTATAGCATCAGTTCACAGTCCTGAACACAGCTTTTGATATGTTTCAGAGTGACCAATTGCTTTTAAGCTGAAGTTTGCTGTTTGCACATTAATTTAGTGATTTACTTCCTTAATTTATTTTGTAATTAAATACACACATTTTTTGAAATATTACCTTTAGTGTGAAAAGCTACGTTTGAAATATATGTCGCAATATAATTTTTTCATAAATTTTCTCTGTAGAAGTCCAGTAAAACTCTTAGCACTGATAAGTTTTCTCAGACTTAATGAATTGTAGTTTATTTATAAATTAAGAATGGGATTGTTGGGTAATATAAATTCCATCTGGAAACAGATTAAGTTTGATATTTAATAAATACCCTAATCCACTGATCCATCGTTGTGCGTAATTCTGCTGCTTTCTTGTAAGCCTCATTGTGCTTTTGAAGGAGCATTTTTTTTTTCCATATACAGGTGCTGAAAATTCGTGCATTGAGAAGCACTTCTGTTAGTTACATCTGAAGTAAAATGCACAGCAGTGAAAAAGAATTAAAAGGATTCCATAGAATAACGTTGTAGAGTTTCAAGTCTGTTGCTCACAATTCATGTCAACTTTGCTCAGTTCAGTGACTCCTTGTAGGCTAAGAGAGGGTCCAATAAATGTTCAATTTGATTTCTTAGAGAGAACCTGAAAATTTTCTTTTCCGTTTTAAATATGTTTCTACTGAACTTTAAATTTCCACAGACTCAATTATGCAATCAGAAATAGTTATGTTGTTGCTAAGTAAAAGGCATATGAAAATGCTACAAATAGAGAGGATTCAGTAATAGGTAGTCAGATAAAATTCATATACTATAATTTTTTACAGTGACTTTTCAGGACAGAACCATGCTTTAAGGATTTTAGTCAGTTAATTATTTATTGCATTGGGGAAAATATTCAGCTATAGTTTTGTGGTCTTAGTTTTCTAGGAATGCTACAGTGATCTGTGTCACTATGATACCTTTACTCCTTTCTCCTTTCAAAACTTTAATTCCAGTGATATTCGCATGGATCAAGGGAATACCTGATGTAATTGTAATGGACAGGTAATTTTATTTCAACTAATATTTGGCCTGTAATAAGTGTAACCAATACGCATATTATTCTTCAAGAATTATAGCAAGTATTTTAGGAAACTCTTAGGACTAGCTTTTAATTTGTATATCCAATCAAAGCAGGTTTGATAGCAGGTGCATTTCTGAATATGAAACACAGAGATTCTCTACAGATGTAAAAGGGGCTGTTTTAATATGTTCTTTTATCCATGGTTACATAGCTTAGTTATAAGCAGTCTGTAAATCTCTCCCTAGGCATAAAACTACCTGGCTTGCTAGATAAGCATTTTAAGCAATTATACATCTGAATTCAATGATTTGTACTCACAACTAGATGCATAAAATCATGTCACAAAAATGATTGCAGGCACAAATTAGAAGTCAGTTGTAAAGGGTGGGCAATAAATGTTTTTCTAAAATAAATTGCAAATTTCCTTTCAAAGTTTGAACCTCTAAATTTGTTACAAAATGAAAAAAACAATTGCAGATATATTTAGAAGTGTAGTAAATATAGTGAGATGGAAGTAGCTGCTGTTGGAATGAGGAATATGGTATCAAACTTTAAAAATAACTTCATGTATGCTTCAGTAGGCCTGGTTTTCTTTCAGAGTACATGGTGAGAGCTAACAGTGCTAAATTCTCACCTGATTTAAATTTGAGCAAATGGCTCATATCAGCTGCACATACCTGCAATAGAAAAAGCTCAAGCCCCACACATTTTAACTGTTTACTTCTGATCTTCCATAAAGAGAATAAAAAGAATGGAGAGCTATATGAACACAATTACTATGTTTTCATTTGACAAGTGTGAGGAGTTATCAGCATTCAGATGACAGTGAAATCACCTGTGAGAGGACCAGCTTAACAACATAACATACATATATCAGCCAATTAAAAAGAAAGAAGAGCAGAGATAACCTATTTCTCCCATTTGAGAAGTTCTGGGATTATAACATAGTCTAGATTTTGAAAGCAGTTAATAGGCAGAGGTAATGGTTATTCAGGAAGAGATCAAGATATTAAGTAGAGAGCTGGTCCATCGTCAGTTCCAGTGAAAATATTTGCAACAGTTTTGCACTCTTTGGTGGCACGTACTGGCTAGGAACAACAACACAAGACAGTAGAACTTACTAAAGTTATAGAAATTTATTACAAATGCTGCAGAGTGAAGAGGCCTTACTTTGTTTCTGAGAGATTTTTATTGCCCTACTCATCTACAGTTACAGTCAGCTTGGAAATCAAGGAGACCAGTAGCCTCTTACTTTGGCAGGACAGGATTATGTATCTAAAGGGTTTTCTACTAACTCATTATTCTGATTTGTGGATCAAATTGTACATGATCATGAGATAGAAATCCACTTGAGAACTGATGCAATATGCCACAAACATGGTTCTTCTCACACCTTAAAGAAAAGATGTAACTGAGCCAGATATTGATTGAAAGTCATGCTCCCAAAATGTATAATGTAGTTAAGAATAGCTTTTAGAAACAATTAGTATATTCAAATCTAATTTATGCACACCTTAGATCTCTAAGTACATAATGATGCACAAAATTAGATGGGAATATAAAATATGAGCAAGTTTCAGTTTATCACATTTGGATGGTGTATACTCAGGTTCGTATTGTATTCTTTTTAGCCTCTGTTCTGAGCCAATTGTCAGTGATAGAAAGTGATTGGCACAGGTTTTTTAAGAGAAAAAACACTGAGGAAAAAAGGCATAGAAAAGAGACAAAATTAATAATGTCTAAAAAACTGAAACAGCGAGCACCTTTTTAAAAATCTGTTAACACAGAAAAAATATATAAACCATGGCTGAAATGATCTCTCTCACTTTATATTTATAATGGTGAGTAAATGTCAGGAAAGGAGTAGCACTATCTGCATGAGTAACACTGACACAAGAACAGATGATTATTGGAAGTTCATTAACATTTCAGATTGAAAATTAAGTGTTCAATAAATTAATTTCATAAAATTACAGAATCATTTAAGTTGTAAGAGACCTCCAGAGGTCATCTAGTGCAACCCCCTGCTCAAAGAGGTCCAGTTAAGGCAGGTTGTCCAGGACCATGTACAGTCAGGTTTTGAATAGCCACAAGGCTCGAAACTCCACAGCCCTTCTTGGCAACCAGGCCCAATGCTTGGTCACACTCATGCTCTTGAAGAGCCATCAAATGTGAGTGATTTTGAGGTAATAAAGAGTGACAATTAGCATATGTAGTCTCAAGAGCGCATTGATATTTTTGTAAACAGGACCAAATGTCCATGGATTAATATTCAGAATATACCACCTGACCCTGCATCCTGTATATATCTATGAAAGAAGGCCCTCTAAAAATTCTGTTCATGAAGATGTTAATGATATACTCCAAACACAGTCAAGAATGGCATGCTGTCTTTGAGATCAAAAGAATTACTGACTTCAGTAAGCCTACAGATGCTCATTTCTAAAAACTTATAGATAAAGGAGGATGTACTAGATGGATAGAGAAAAATAAATGTGGTACAGATTTCCAGAAAAGAAAGATTGATACTGACATCTATGATGCCATAAATATTATTTGAATGTCTTGTAAAGCAATGAAATAAATATTCCATCATTAATAGCTGGGATAAGAGAGCCATAACTGTAGGCAGTGAGGCTTTAGAAGAGCTGTATGTCATCAGTCAAACTTCATTGTTTGTTTTGATGCAATCGCAAAATTAATGGGCAATGGGAATGAAGTAGATCCTATATATTTGGATTCTAGTGAAGCATTTGATATGGCATCTTAGGAATTTTCAGTTTTAAAATTTGATTCAGTACTGCCTTCATTAAGATCATGACCATGCAGGCTGTAAACTGCCTAAATGAGTATAAAAAATAGAAATAATAAACAGCAACATATTAGGAGGAGAAATCTAAAAGAGTTGGCATTTGTTAGCAAGGGTTGGCAAAAGTCAGATTTGTTTAATGTCATGTTTAATAGTATTAGTTTAATGTATTAGTAAGCTGAAAGAAAAAGTGAAGAGCACACAATGAAATCTGAAGATAGTATTAAATAGGAAGGAGTGTGCACATCATTAAAGAAAATGATAAAGTGGAATTTGAAAAATTACAGATGTGGTAAAGCTTAAAAATGCTGTTCATCTTAGAAATATGAAAGAGTGTTCACCTTGAGGAAATAATCTGAATCACTGGTAAGTTGGAAGATACGAGAAAGCAGATAAATTCAGAAGATTCCATTATATATTACCATTGGTACATATAAAAGTGATTTATGGAACAGTAACAATAGTTTCTCCATATGTGCATGAAAACAAGTTTCAGTTCAGGTGATGGAACTAGTCTGGAGGAAACATTGCAAAACTAGATGCATTCAAAGGAAAGGGTAAGTAAGGAGGCTAAGAGGAATGGTGTGCAAGTGATGACTAAAACAGACAGAGTTCAGCTGGTTCACTGAAAAGTCTTAAAATGAAAAGATGGTAAAACATACTTAGAGCAAACCTGCCAGATTTTATGTATTTTTTAGTGATGAGAGCATCCCTTGAATGGACATTGCCTAAGATTTTTTCTGATTATAGAGACTGTTCTTAGAAAACATGAGATCTCAAAAAGGCAAATTGAGGAAGAGCAGTTATGAATCAATTACCAATCTTGTGCTCTAATCAATGAAAATATCTAGTATCAGTAAAGGGATTAAAGCAAAAGAGAAATATCATCTGTGATATTAAACAATACAAGAAATTTCAAAAAATTAAAATTAAAAAAGAAAAAAAAAAAAAAAAAAGGAAAGGAGAAAAGCAAATGTTCCATTACAGCAAACTGTAGTTTCTGCTGGGTCCCTAGGAAAAGTTCTTTCTAAAAAGTCACCTCAGAGTCTTAACTGTGTATCTGCTCTTCCTCTTCTCAAAAGTCTGTAAATACCCAATCTTATTTCAGGCTGCCCACTAGCTGAGTTCTTACACTGTCGTGCCTTAGAAGATGTCTTAGCTGTGTATGCCCAAATGCTGCTGGGCAATAAGTGATCATCCTTCTCTTCAGAGACTCTCTTGCCATCCTGATTGTTAGGACAAAGCAAACAGTCACATTTCTGCCAATTGATGTGCCCCATTCTCATAAAGAAACACAGTACATAACAAGTTGCAAATAAAATGAAACAAAGTCCATCCATCAAAGTGACAAGACTCTTCTCATCTGCATTTTCTACAATTATACTGTGTGACTGACTCAGAAGTATGCATTACCTTCAGCCAGCTACTTAGAATATTCCCTCTCCCCTGCAAGTACTACTAATATCTGAAATTTAATCTGTGGGTAATACCAGGAGGGGGCCTTTGGAAACTTCTCCAGTTCCCATTTTGGTATCTATAGTAACACTCAAAATCTTATTACAGGCAAAAGGAACAAACATATGTAGAGCTAAGGGGTTTTTGTTAGTCTAATTGAAATCTTAACAGGCTAATCGAAAGACAAATATCTATTGTTAGTTCAGTTACAATGCTACCAACAATCACAAATCAAATTCACACAGAAAAGCTCAATAATACAGGTAAAATTGTTATACAAAAGCTTCCTACTATCTGCCCCCTTTCTCTGGTATTGCACTCCCTGTACAATATTCCTGTCGGTGCTAAGCTGATGGCTTCTATCTTCCTCAAGAAGAACGAGGGGATGGGTTACAGCGAGACATTGGCATCCTGGGGCATCAACAGGAAAAGTGCAGTGTTCAGGGTGGGGGCTGCTGCCTCCTTGGTGTTGAGTACACTCGGTTTTATTTTTAAATGCATTTTAACACAGCTGGCTGACATGCCCTTTCTTTTCTTTGGTTCTCAATCAATCAGTTTACTGTTAGCTCCATGGCTGATTTTACTTGATTTGCGAGGTCACAAGCATGTAGTGACTGCTGATTGACTATGATTTGTTGTGATTGCGATTTGTGGTTGTATTAACTGCAGTTTGTGTTTCTCAGGTGGAACCTTTGGTATTAACCTGTGTCTGCGCTCTCCCACATTGCATTTTATTCTGCAAGCAGAAGTTTCAGTCCATGCACAGGATAACTACTTGTTTTTACTAAACTAACACTAAACTAAAACGCGTTTAGGCTGCTGTATAGCTGCTGTCACAACTGAAACAAATCAGTACACGGAAACAAGTCCTGAGTCCCCAAACTGTCAGGTCAACACAAACCTTATGGCCTTTACTAGTAATGGCATATTTACTGAAAAATATCATCACCACAGAAGATTATGCCTTCCATACTTCAGCCTAAAACACTGCAGCCAGGGTTACCGGGCAGATATTGCTTGTTTGCTCTGCCTGAAAAATAAATGACAGCACTTGGAAAGCTTTTTTAGGTTTGCATAAGACGTAGTAACTGATATTATGCTGTCACTAAGTTCCATAAATGTATCCACTTTATAAAAAAAAAGTGATATAAAAGTGCTTTATAAACTCTGCATCATAAAGAATAGTAAGCTGCCACTTTATTAAGGAAAAGACACTAAAGCAAAAGAAAAACTGAAACATTACTGAACTGTGAGTGTAGAGATGTTTCTATCCATCTTATACAGGCAGTGTAATGCTAGTATCTAAAAGGAACAACTTTCATGAACTCTGAAGACAGCCATGTTTTCTCATCTGACATTCCCAAGTATCATTTAGGAGCTGACTTCATCAGATCTGGCTCTTCACCCCTTTCTTTCAGTCATATGTACTATATAGTGGACTAATAGATTCTTAAAATACAAATTGTGAGTTTCAAAAATGAGAGAGTAAGATACATAGGGACGTATATATATATATATACCACCTCATTCTTGTCCATCATGCAGCTGTGGAATTTGGTTATATTAGCTATAGTTCAATTGCAAGCTACACCATGGTCAAAAGGATTACTTCAAAAACATATTTATTTATGTGGGGTTTTTTATCTTAACACTATTCATCTTGTCTTATGGTATATTCAAGACAGTTTATATTCATCTTGTTAGTCTTGTAATTATTGAAGTGCAGTTGCAAGTGGCAATAGCTTGCCACTAAGCAATCATTTAACTTATGAGTGCAAGTGGTCATTGTCATCTTATCACAATAGGCTTTAGGATAATAAACAGATATAGTTCTGTGGAAATTTTAAATAGAGAAAAATATTCTGCTTTTAATTTTATGTTTAAAAAAATAAAACCTTTGTTCAATGGTAGGCATTTTCTTTGACACATTTATATGACTGAGTATCATGGTTAAGGCCGGACTGGCCACTGAGGTGAAGCAACAGATGCTCTCCCACACCACTCTCTCCAACAAGACAGTGAATAGAAAATTGGTTCTGTTTTACCTCAAACCAGGACACTGAGGGAAGCCCATTGGTGAAAATTTTTAAAGCAGACAGATTGCACCCAAAATCAAAAAAAAAACCCAAAAAACCCCCCAACAAACCCACAAATGCCTAAATACATTGTTGTAATGAAGGACACCTAAGAATCTTCATTTCTTTCAAATATACTCTAATATTTCTTCCTCCAAGCCAATCACGCTGTGCCTAGCAGCCCTTTTTCTGGCTATAAGTCACTGAGTTACATGGAAAGCCAACATCACTGCAGTTCAGTTAGATCCTTATCTTGTAGGACCTACTCAGCCAAAATTCAATGGAACTGAATCAGTCCTTTGATTAATAGACTCACCATAGATGGAAAGAGCATATTGCCTCTTTCACTTCCTTAGAACACTCCTACGAGTATTCTCCTAGGAGGATGTTGTAAAATGTTGGAAAATTCCTTTTCTTTCTTGTTCTACATGCTTAATGCTTCCAGCTATCAGCTACTGAAGTGTAATAATGAAGCGTCCAACAGACCACTGGACTTTTTGATCATCTCAATATGATTGAAAGAAGTAGAATTATTGATCATAAAAAAGTAAAATCTTACACAAAAAGAGGAAAAAAGGCAGTTAGTTTATTTTTAATCCATATCAGTCAAAGAAATACATAGAAGCATTTTTCTCTCCATTTCAAGGAGTGCCTTCCAAAACTGTTGAAACCACTGGGGAAACATAAAAAAAAAAAAATACAATTTTCTTTCTTGTCATAAACCATTTTCAGTGGTGCTGGAGAGAATGACATAAATTTAATACCTTTCTCCCAAAGCTGTTTGAAGACATTGTATTTCTTTTGCTTCTGAACGGTTGTTCTGAAAATACTTTGAAGGAGATGGAGAACACACAACTACCTTCAGGATGAATTTGTGACTTTCACTGATGAGAAAAGTGGAATATTATCCGTAACGTTTTAGATAAGCAACAATTGGTATAACACACACAGTTTAGAATAGACTGTATAGTTTGAAATGCAAGTGAAAGATTTATAAAAGAAAAATGTTCCTGTGTATTTTTGCATCACATGCTCTTGAATTAAAAGTATTTAATTGAGCTTCTCCCCTCCCTGACTGTCCTAGCCTTTATTTGAGGGCCACCACCATCATTGCCTTTACCCTTGCACAATCATCAGATAAACCACAATATCAAAATAGCATTTTACAATTTTCTTCTATGGCACACGTCAGTGTTCAAAATACAAGCTAATAATTAATCAAGCCTGACCTTACAACAACACAATTTTTTTCACGGTTGTACGAAAATAGACTTTCAAACTATAGTATATTTGTGTGTGTGTTCTTGTGTACATGTACATATTTCTAAATAAGGTGAACAAATATTATAGTACTTATGGCAGACGATTCAGTCCTAGAAACAGTGAGCAAAAAAAGTCAAAGTGGATAAGTAATTCTTTGAAGAACATCAGTGAACAGGCTGTATTCCAATGTAACAGTCTCCGTGTCATTAAAGAAGAAAAAAATTCTGCAGCATGTGGGGTGAAAGATAATACGATCCCATAGAAGGGCTCCCACAAAGAATCCTTAGACTATAGGAAGGCCTATATGTTCTTGCCCTCTGCATACTCCATACTGATTAGAACAGATAGGCTGTAAAATTTGGTTATCAGATTATCTGTGTCAGTGACATACACAGTTGGTGTGAATTTCCAGTGAGGACTATATGACTGACTCCTGTACTAAATCAAAATATGCTGAAGCATCCAAAGCATTTAGACATGATCTTCACAAGAAAGTAGTCACTGTAGAGAGTATGATGTGTGTATGGATATTGGACATAAAAAAAGAATAAAAGACAAAACCCAAAAGTAAAATGTTAACCAAATGTAGGCTGAAGATGAGAATTTCCTTTATAACAAGGTTTGGAATGTTCCCAGTTTCATTCACATGATGTAGGAAACCGTATCACATATAGGGAATCATCAACATTTGCTGTAGGAGAATTTAGGCACTGTGAAAACATTTAGACTGAACCCATCCAAAAGACATGGACTTCAGAAATCAGAATAGGTTAGGTTACTTGAACTTCAAATTCAAACGTTATAGAGAAAGTTAAAATGTATGGAAAATTACCAGATATAGAACATATATTTAATATATTTAATAGAGCATATATTTAATAACGACATATACCTGAAAAGTGAAGTTAAAGCTTTCTATCCTAGAAAAAAAGAATAGCAGTGAAGAACTACCCAAACAAATGTAATCCCAATGAAGAAGATGAAATGAAATAGGTAGTAAAACAACACCAGAGGTATCAGTGATTCTATATATGTGTTGAAACTCTAAGAAGTAAGATGCAAGAACTGAATTGCAAGTTTCTGTCAAAAATTTGATGAGTGAATGATAATTACTGAGATAATGTGATAATGGGGTTCACTATATCTTAAAATGCAGTTGTTTGCTGTATCAAAATGTAGCATAGAATCTCACGTTGTGATGTTGCCAGTTAACCAAACGAGATGGTGGCAGTAGCTCTGGAGCACTGTGAATAACTAGTAATACTGCAAAGGCAGAAAACGTAACAATAATGAAAGATGAGGAGGCACCTCATGAAATTATCAGATAAGAGGTTTAAAATAAACAAAGCACTTTTTCACTTACTGTGTAATTAAATTGTGGAGCTGAATGTGCTGGATGTTCTGGAAGCCAAAAATCTAAATGGATTCCAAAACCTCTTAGGCATGTTCACTCATGACAAGTCTCTAAATGCTACTAAGTATAGTGGTCCAAATGCAACCTACAGGTCAGAAGTCCCTAAGTCCCTGAACACCTCAAACAATATCCAGAGATATATCACTGTAGACTTGCCTTGTTCCTGTGTTCTTTTCCACATCAGAGACAATGCTGAGCCAAATAAGACATTTTTCTGCTCCACTGTGGTAGTGCTATGTTCTTACAAGTGTTGTATAGGATTCCTTCCAGAGTGATTCCTATCTGCAGTATTTTACCTTTCTTCTTTCATTTCAAAATTACTTTGTCTTAATAACAAACAAACAAACTAACAGACCCTAATTGGGGGTTTCCCACTGTAGTAATAGTCACAGAGAACTTGTTCTTATTTCATCCTAATGACATAAAAGTATTTGTTAAAAAGTAATTCCCTGATCCTTTAGTTATTGAAGGAAGTGATAGCTTGATTTGGAGGGAGGGAAGTTGATCTGCAAATTTTTTAACCATTTTACCCTGAGCACAACTGGTCCAGCAAATGCCTGTAACATTCTCACTGATAGCCAGTGAGACAGATAAGCATTGTTAAGGGTCCTCCATAGTTTTTCCAGATTCAGAAAGTGGGTGAGGTGAGTGGTCATTCCAGCAAGAGAATAATGATCACGCAGAACAGATACTTTTTAAATCCTGATGAAATATATATCCTAATTGTAACTTCAGAACTCAGTTCACTGATATGTTCTGGCTGTGTTGTGTTGTCTCAGTGTTGGAGAACATCTGTAAGCCTAGCTGCATTATACAGTCAGATCTGTGCAAAGGAGGTGGAGTGAATCTCATTTGGTTTGCCCCAAGTAGAGAACATTTGCATTTTTAAACTGTTCAAGAGCAACTTTAGCTCCGTGAATGACGATACCACATTTGGCTCCAGACCACTGCAGTACAGCGGTACACTTACTTCCATGTACCAGATACAGGCAAAGTTGTTGGCTTTATGCTCAGCGATGCATGGAAACCACTCTATTCTCTAAAGGTATCGAATGACCTCAAGACGAGATTGCTCTAAATTTTGTCTCCTCAAAACCTGTAACAGCGACTGCACTACTGCCATCCAGTCCAATGCACCCAATGCTTTTCAGGAAGCAACACAATGGAGACCATGGTATGAAGTAGCCTAAGAAATGCCAAACTAGCTCATCTGCTTACATGAATGTGATTATTATATGGGGAAAGTAACTCTCATGCACAATGGTGTGGGCAAGTAGGAGACTGCATTCCATTCTGTTAAATTTGTCAGCACAGTTACATTAGATGTATACATCACTGGAGTTGCTTCAGCTGTAAATGGTTTTTGACAGAGAATATGGTTAATTCCCTTGAAATCAGATTAGATTTGGCTGACACTGGTTTAAATTGTTCCAAAGTTATTGAAGGCTAACATAAAATCAAGATAACTCATGCTGAAGTCTGTCAATCTTAAAAATACACCGTCTAGTCAGAATTTATCAAAGCAAGCATCACTTGAAGAACTGACATAATATCTATGTAAAGCCTTTTTGATAACTAGATGAATGCAAAAATTGAGATAGTAACAAATATAACCATTTGTTGGTGTAGAACTGTTTATAGCATATTTCAGCAAAAGCATTTCCATGGTGTCCCAAGTACAAGGGAGCAGGCAGAATGCCTCCTGCAACACAATTGTATTGCTGTGCTTTTCCTCAAACCTCCTCATGCAGGTTTCTAAGTAAGTATTAGAACAGGGGCCATCAGAATCAGTAGCTCCCGTAGAAGGAGATGACAAGGATCTTCACTTTGCATAGGAGCAAGAAAATTGTTTCAGATTCATGATTTCTGTTGACTGGTTCTTCTCTAGCCCTCAATAGGAACGTCAGAGAGATCAAATATATAGTTTTATTTCCATTCATTATTTGTCTGTTTTGTTTGAGTCACAGTGTGCTTATAAATAGTAAATTAAGTGCAGTTTCAAAATGAAGAGAGCTACAATAAACTTGTTTTGAGCACAGAAGAAAAAAAACCATCTGAATGCAAGAAAATTTGGATAAAGTACTGCAGCAGTATCTATAACTAAAAACAGGTTATGTTCATATTTTTGCAGTTCAGCCAGCTTTCTATTACAAAACACCAGAACATGGAAGGATGAAATACAGCTTGTGTGAATTTGTCATTACAAGTTTGTATCTTTAGATATGGGTATCTTTAGACTGTGCTATTTCCCTATGGAAATAAAGTGAAATAGCTTGCTCTTTTTGATTTTGTGTGAAGGAAGCCTTTGTCTCCTTCTGTAGAGTGTACATCACTGTCAAAAACTTGGATTCTGCTGCACTGAGTCTGAATTCTGCAGATTCCCAGAGCTTAAGAGCCACTTTGTCAATGGATTAAATTGCAGCCAGTCACAGTGGACTGGCTTTCTGATATCCAATTACAGCTTTCTGATAAATGCATTATAATATTACATAGACATATTGCAAGCCACCGTGTATCAGTGCTAGTTTCACTCAGAAGTGTGGAATTGCAGTGTCAAGATACCAGTCCATGATTGTTTCGTTTTATTGTTTCACTCTGTTTCACACAATCTTTCTTGTGGAGGGAAAAGGTTCACAAATCTCTCCACAGTTTAAAAAAAAAGATAAAAATAAAAGTGTAAAGTCTGCTAACTACACTAACCATGAAGTACCATGAGGGAATGCATGCTGCTGTGATGTGACAACCTCCTTTGTATTTAAAATAGCCACACTTCCCAGCTAATCTCTTAAAAACCAGCAATCTGCTCCCCAAAAGCTCTGCATCTCAGTTGCACAATGGGGAATTGAATTAGAACCATGAATACATTTTGTGGATGGAGAAGGGAGAAGAGCTACTTAAGAAAATGGAAAAGGCAAAATGATGTGTTTGGAAATATAAACAACTCTTACTGAACTGAATTAATGGAGTGGAAGTGGGAGGTGAGACCTTATTGCTCTCTGCAGCTACCTGAAAGGAGGTTGTAGTGAGGTGGGGTTTAGTCTCTTCTCCCAAGTAACAAGCGATAGGACAAGAGGAAATGGCCTCCAGTTGCATCAGGGCAGGTTTAGATTGGATATTGGGAAAAATGTCTTCACTGAAAGGTTGTCAAGCATTGGAACAGGCTGCCCAGGGAAGTGGTTGATTCACCATTCCTGGAGGTATTTAAGACACGTAGACATAGCACTGAGAGACATGGTTTAGTGGTAACTTGGCAGTGCTAGGTTAACGGTTGGACTCAATGATCTTAAAGGTCTCTTCCCACCAAAACAATTCTATGATTCAATGATTCTAAGATGAGCACAGTGTCAGAATTGGTACAGTGCTGTTTCATACCTATGGTTAAAGATTCACCCAAGAATAGCCTATAAGACTCTGCCCCTTAACATGGGAAATTACTTACCTCCTGACTTCTAGGTAAAAGTGCCCATGAAACATTCCTGTGCTCTGTCTCACTGACTGCTGATGTATTTTACTTCAGCCTGAGGGGCTAAGAGGTTTTGCTTTATAATTCCCTTTCAGAAAAATAAGGTACTCTGTTGGAAAGTAGGGCATATGAATTCATATTCCTCCAGAAATACAGAGAAGTGGTCAAGGGCCAAGGCCCTCTGTATCCTATGAGAGTACTTTGACCCAGGGGATATTAAAAAAAAGAACTACATCTCTTTACCATTTTTGTGAATTTTCCCCAAACTATTTTTTCCAGATAGATCTACTCAGTAAATTCAACCTGCCTTTGCAAATAGTTTCAGGATATTTTTACTGACTCTACAGAATAAAAAGAAAGGAAAAAAAAATTGTTCATACTAATCTAAATGCATATCTTCAAGCATCATTAATCTCAACCTACCTCTCTGCTTGTTTGACAAAACTGTGCAGATAGTGCAGTAATGGCCACATGAGAAAAGTCTACTTGAAGTTAATTGAATGTTTGTATAGTGTTTGGTGTTCTAAGACTTTTACTTTATTAGAAGTAATTTTGGTCAGTTTACTAGTGGGAAAATATGCTCAAGCTGGAGTTGATCCAGAAAATCTTGATATAGTTAATACAAAATAGAGGGAGTAATATGAAAAAGGTGAAGAACTGCATGTTTTCCAAATGTTTTAATGTTTTCCAAACACTCTAAGTTCAGTATATTTTCATTTTGATCAGCTGTTTCTGTTCCTCAGTCACAACTGTGTTTATATAAATCATTGTTTCTTTAGTAAGAACCTGGTATAGATTGGAGAGAAACTGCGTATATTAGTTCTACAGAATCTATCCTTAGGCACAGTTTGGATTTTCTTTTATTATATTTCTTTGAAATCACTTAGATTTCCCCATAATCATTTGGTTTTCTATGACCATTTATTTTCTGCTACTAGCACTGAGATAGTCCAATGACTCCGTCACCTCCAAGCTATTGATCTGTCTGACATCTGGTTCAACCTGTTCATAGTTATCTGGAGAGCTCCAAAGATAGATCAGAAAGATTCATTACCTACTTCTCTGACACAAAATGTCTGGAAGAATAACACTTTTCCCCAGTCAACAGGCAAGTTAATTTTTGGAGATATGGGGTTTGTGGTTTTTCAAATTATATAAAAAAATATTCACTTGAATAGCAATATGGTAGCAAAATACTTACAAAAATGAATGATGTAAATAGAATTGTCTATGATGGGACTGTGGCTCAACAGGGTATCCTGTGTGCTTGTTTTTTAAGTAAGTTAGATGCTTAAAATGAAGTTGAATCACCTTTGAACAAAATCTAACTAAAGTCTTAGTGCAAAAAAAAAAAAAGCACCACAAAAAGATGCATTTTTAAAAATTACCTCTCATTTTTATAAGTACTGAACTGTTTGTGCATATTTAACACAAGGATTCATGACACCAATGTGCATAAGGGAGTACAGACACGAATGGGAAGGTTACTGATGGTTTCTGGGGAATTTTGCTCAGATCTTCAGTGGCCTTGTTATAACACATTTGTAAATTCAATAGATAACAACTTTGAGATAGGCAGAATTTGTGCTTGCACTTCAGAAGGTTAAGTTGCAAGAATTCTTGAAAATCCAGATGGTATATCTGCATTAAAAATGAGGAAAATGAAATTATTCTCAGACTCTTCCTTCAGAATCATAGTTAGGTCACCTGGAAATACTAGACTAGTTCCAAACGGGCAGGAGCACAAAAGAAGTCATAACCCACATCTGTAAATCTTCAAATGGGTCTCCAGATGAATTTAAATAGCCAAGTGAAATGCAAGTTTCAGATAACTCAAAAGCCAACAGAACTGGAATTCCTGAAGGTCTAAATACTTAATTCCTTGTAGGGATTATCTGGTGAGCAAGGATTTGATTCTGGTGTACAAGTGTGTCTATCACTGACTTTAGAAGGGTCAGGCCTACATTATGTCTTCATAGTCAAACTCTCCATGCACTTCTAAAATTAACTGAAATTATACTCTTTGACAAAACTGTACCTACATTTTCTACTTCTTCTATTGTATTACTGCAAGATTTGTAATATATGTGTTGGTCTTCTTAAGATCTTAACCATCTTAACCACACATAAATTATATGCATTATAAAGAAAATAAGGGTGTTTTTATGTGGGAGTTGAGGAGAAGCTAATCAGGGGGAAAAGGTGAGTCATCAGTATTTAGGGCAATAGAAATACAAGTACAACTCGTGGTGGCGGACAGACAGGAGGAAAGGAAGAGGGGGGGTGGGTGAGGCTGAAGGCAGACTCAGAAAAAGACAATAGGCTGGACTGACTCCAGACACAGCATGGAAATCACCAAGCATAACACTGACAAGATGCATCGTAATGTGTACTGATGTGCTAGAGGCAAGACTGAGAACTGGTCTCTGTGGGAAAAGTGTCTTACACTGTAATTAACCAGGAAGTAGTCAGGAAAAACCTATTCAAGAAGGGCTGAACTTGTGTGGAAAACCAGACTCTGCTAGATAGACATCAAAACTAAAATGTTGTAAGCAAATTTTAAATTGTATTGATTAAATTACTTTAAGATGTTGAACCAGAGAGGTAACATTTTGTCTCTCTCTTATACTGTAAGATTTTGGAAGCAGGACTATTTTTCTTTCTCAGGCTCCAAGAGTTTCTTTGGTAATACATTCAGGTGGTGCTGAAAGTATATGACAGAGACTTTCCTTAGTATACATAGGTCATACAAAGGGCCATACATGGGGAACACATAACTTTGAAATGAAAGTGGCTTAAAGTAAATGAAAAGACATTTCCAGATTGGTGGGATAGAAGTGAAAGCTTCACCACCTGCTCAGAGATGAGATACGCAGAAGGGAGAGACCTGGAAAAGAAGTGTTAATTGAATGAATGGCAGAGAGAGAGAAAAGCAAGTTCACAATTAGCCATTGTAGTTAGAAACTGGAATTAGGACAAGGAAGAAAACCAGAATATGATTATTAATTTTGGACTGATCCTGGAGCCTTTGCCATTTGGAAAATATGTTATACATATTAAGGGAAATTTAATGTTTTTTAAAAATGTAACTTTATTAGTGAACTCTAGAGTTTCTCAAAGGTGCAAAATCAGAGTTTATTATACCTATCAAGTCCTTCATTAATATACTCCACTCCTTTTCTGAATCTGTTTCTTCATGAAAATGAGCTCAGAAGTACCATACTGGTTTTGGTCTTTCCTTTGAGCCTTCTTGAGCACCTCAGGAATTCACCATTGCAAGTAGTGAATACTTGTTCACTGCATGTTGTTCCTGTCTCTGCTTCCTTTGAAGGCTGTAGTTTTGTAGGTGATATTGATAGATTGCAATGAGAGAGGGGGGAACTGGAAGCAGAGTTGCTGAGCAAAGAGGTCAATTGATTGGGAACGCACTTTGTATTCCCAGCAATACTGAATGACCCTGGCAAAATCACTTCTCTCTTCTGTACAAAACCTTTCCCACCTCTGACATAAAAATAATGTTGACCTCACTTGCAAAATTCTTTTGAGGAACACTGTTGTGCAACTGTGTGTTATTTTCACTCATTTTTAGTGACTTCTGTGGTGTGTTGACAACCAGTTTGGCTTAAGCTCTCAATTAATTTCAGTAGCGACTTAATTATCTACAAACTAACTCCACTCAGTGATCAATTTCTTCTGGTCAATTTTGTCTGTGGCCCACTTTGCCTACTGTGTTACTTTTTCCAAATCATTCTCTCACCATCTGTAAGGGGAAAAGAAACTTAACTGAAAGAGGTGCAAAGTCAGTGTGACCTGAATGAATGTGTTATTCAGCAGTACGCATTCATGTACAACAAAAAGGAGGAGACCTTTCAAAATTTTCATAATCAATAAAGCAAAGAAAACAGGAACTCCAAAGAAACTGCTGAAAGAACAGTTAGGTGGGGCTCAAAAGAGATGAAAAAGCTGTAGATAGTCACCTTCTTCTTGAGATACTCAAGAAGGATCGATAATATTGAGAGCTACGTAGAGATCACACATGATGGAAGGGAAAAAACCCTAGAAAACTATGTAATCAGTGTCACGTGGTAGATCATAAAGAAACTGTAAAATAAATGTTCAGAGCACAGTGAGAACTGAAACTGAGGCTTAAAAATCATCGGGAAATCTGTGTTGCAAAAGCTAATCAGGGAACAGGAAGAATAAAATCATTGGTTCTGCATAAAATGAGGTTAGAGTCTATGAGGTCAAATATGTATGGTTTCCAAAACTGGGGAAATAGTGGCAGTTCTATAGAGAGAGAAAAAGGTCAAGGGGAAATTAAATGATTACAGAATCCCAAAATCACAGAATGTTAAGGGTTGGAAGGGACCTTTAGAGATCATCTAGTCTAACCCCCCTGCCAGAGCAGATCCACCTACAGCAGGTTACACAGGATGGCATCCAGATAGGTTTTGAATGTCCAGAGTCGGAGGCTCCACCAACTCTCTGGGCAGCCTGTGCCAGTGCTCTGCCACCCTCAAAGTAGAGAAGTTGCTCCCCATGTTCAGATGGAACTTCCTATATTCAAGTTTGTACCCATTGCCTCTTGTCCTATCGCTGGGTACCACTGAAAAAAGACTGGCCCCCTCCTCCCGGCACCTTCCCTTTAAGTATTTGTAGACATTGATGAGATCCCCCCTCAGTCTTCTGTTCTCCAGACTAAAGAGACCCAAATCCCTCATCCTTTCTTCATAAGAAAGCTACTCCAGCTCCCTAATCATCTTCGTAGCCCTTCACTGTACCCTCTCCAGCGGTTCCCTGCCTTTCTTAAACTGTGGAGCCCAGAACTGGACACAGTACTTGAGTTGTGGCCTCACCAGGGCAGAGTAGAGGGGGAGGATGGCCTCCCTCGACCTGCTTGCCACACTCTTCTTGATGCACCCCAGGAGGCCATTGGCCTTCTTGGCCACAAGGGCACATGGTCATCCTGTTGTCCACCAGGACTCCCAGGTCCCTCTCTGCAGAGCTGTCTTCCAGCAGGTCAGCCCCCGACCTGTACTGGTGCATGGGATTATCCCTCCCTAGGTGCAGGACCCTACACTTACTTTTGTTGAACTTCATACGGTTTTCCCCTGCCCAACTGTCCAGCCTGTCCAGATCGCGTTGAATGGCAGCACACACTTCTGGTGTGTCAGCCACCCCTCCCAGTTTTGTGTCATCAGCAAATGTGCTGATGGTACACTCCATCCCTTCATCCATGTCATTGATGAATACACTGAACAGGACTGGACCCAGCACTGACCCCTGAGGAACACCACTAGTCACAGGCCTCCAACTAGACTTTGCCCCACTGATCACAATCCTCTGAGCTCTACGTGCCAGCCAGTTTTCAATCCACCCCACTGTCCATTCATCTAACCCACACTTCCTAAGCTTACCTATGAGGATGCTGTGGGATATGGTGTCAAAAGCCTTGCTGAAGTCAAGGTAGATGACCAAGGGAGACAACATCCACTGCCCTCCCCTCATCTATCCATCCAGTCATGCCATCGTAGAAGGCTATCAGATTAGTCAGACATGACTTTCCCCTTGCTGAATCCATGTTGACTACTTCTGATAACACTCTTTTCCTTCAGATGCTTGGAGATGACACCCAGAATGAGCTGTTCCATCATCTTACCAGGGATGGAGGTTAGGCTGACTGGGCTGTAGTTTCCTGGATCCTCCTTCTTGCCCTTTTTGAAGACTAGAGTGACACTGGCTTTCCTCCAGTCCTCAGGCTCCTCACCTGTTCTGCAGGATCTTTCAAAGATTATGGAGAGAGGACCAGCAATGACTTCTGCCAGCTCCCTCAGCACTCACAGGTGCATCCCATCAGGACTCATGGACTTGTGGATGTCCAGTTTACTTAATAGTTCTCTGACTTGATCTTCCCCAATCAAGGGAGAGTCTCCTGTGCTCCAGACTTTCCCTGTTACCTGTAAAGTCTGGAGGTCCTGAGGGCTGGCCTGAGTGGTGAAGACTGAAGCAAAGTGGCGTTCAGTAGCTCTACCTTCTCTGCATCATCTGTCACCATGGCACCCGTCTCATTCAACAGAGGGCCCACATTCTCTCTAGTTTTTCTT
Organism: Chionis minor; assembly: GCA_013398295.1. Lineage (NCBI taxonomy): Eukaryota > Metazoa > Chordata > Aves > Charadriiformes > Chionidae > Chionis > Chionis minor. The sequence goes on from VZSF01002158.1 coordinate 339,558, forward strand.
TTGCCTCCTATGTACTTGAAGAACCCTTTCCTGTTGACTTTGACATCCCTTGCCAGATCTAATTCCAAGGAGGCCTTGGCTTTCCTCTTTTTGACCCTGCATGCTCTGACAGCAGTCTTATAGTCTTCCCAAGTGCCCAGTCCTTTCTCCCACATATTGTAAACTTCCTTCTTCCACTTGATCATTTTCAGGAGCTCCCTGCTCAACCATGCTGGTCTCCTGCTTCCTCTGCCAGATTTCTTTCTCTTAGGGATGCACTGATCCTGAGCTTGGAGGAAGTAATTAATAATGAATTATATTGTTCCATATGTCAAGATAATAACAGATCTTAGACTACAGTATTGGGACTATGTTATCTTTCTGTTTCCACTGTCAGCTGTTTTTGATCCATTATCATGTCACCAACTTAGTGTTGCTGAAATGCGTATAGACTTGTTTCTCATATCTTGTAACATCTGTGAGGACCAGGACCACTACACTTTTGTTTCTCACACAACAGTGAAGTAAAAAGTGGTTTTGTTTATGCACATGTATGTATAAATGTGCAGGTAAAACTAGATGCAGATACACTTCCTTAGATAAAAAAAATCGCTGAATTGGCTGATCTAGAACTGATTTTATATATAATAAAAAAAATGGTAAATGAGCAAACTTATAAATCAGGAAAAACTAAACTATCAGCTATATTTGCAGATACACAGATTTTTTTTGTGGTTGCATATGAAATATTTATGCATTCTTTTGTAATATGTGTGTTGCTTATCTCAAATCAGTTCAGTGTGTCTTTAGTTTTGCAGAGAAGAAACTCCTTGACTTGCTTGTAGTTTTAAGATTGAAGGTCTTCCATAAAAGAAAGTGTAGCACTTCAGTGCCTTACTCTGCTCTACACCATACTCACTGATTTGAAATTATTGCAGCACTTTACTTTTTGTTACAAGTGTCTTTCTTTGGAAATGGTAGGGGTTCTGGGCTTGCAAACTAGAAAATAATTTAAAATTATTGGTGTGCTTCACATTTTTAGGAGACCTTCATTCTTCCAAATTAGAACTCTAATTTGTGAAGCGCTCCAATAACTTTAAATTGCTGTGTACTTTAGATCCAAACCCTAATCTTTCCAAAGTGAAGAGCTTATAAAACTGTTGAAGCCCTTTAATAATTCGGAATTAGATTGCAGATACATGACTTGAATTTCAATTTAGTTTTATTTTAAATAATTAAAAAAACCCAAAACAAACGTAAACCAACCATGTAAATATAAACATGTATGTCTTCAATTTCTGATGTTAGCTCTTGAACTTTTAGCAGTATCATGATAAAAGCCTGTTTAGTTATTGTGAATGACTAGATATTGTTGGGAAAAGCTGGGCTTTGCTCTGAAGTCTTTAGCAGTTTTTTGAAAGGGACACTGTCTTCATTTTGTATCACACACCAAATATGTACAGACCTTGAACTACTTGCAGTTTATTAAGCTCTTCTATCCATGGCCCACAAAAAAACCAGCTGTAGTTGTCATTGATGATCTGCTCTGCTAGGCTGGGAAAGCCAGAGGCAGCAGCTGATCAGCATTTGGAGAGCCAGCTGTTTCACCATTTCTTCCTCTGATCTTGTACATTAGCAAGAATATATTTTGCAGGGGTTTTTTTATGGCTTTACAATGCAAGACTTGGTAGCTTATGTGCATTATTTCTGCTGTCCATCCACAACCTACCCTGAGTTATGAAGGCCTAATATGTAGTGTAACACTGTTTATGCATAAACCAAATTTAAAGTTAGAGAATACAGTTTATCTACTATTCAGATACAATCAGTGGGGTGCTGAGCCCAATTATGCATATTTTTTGTGTAAAACCATTGACCCAAAATTTTCTGGACTTTTGCAAACCAGAAATTGGAGCAGCAGCCTAACCAAATCCAAAATGTTATGCATAGTACCTGTCTTATTCTGTACTAAAACATCTGAATTCTCACAAATGTGAGGAAACAAGAGTGAAATCTGTATGCACACTTCATTGAATTGATGGATTGGCATCTGAATTTGATACATACACACAGAAAATGTAAAAATTTTGACATAAATATGTCAAATTGCCCAAAATTTCATTCAAATACAAACATTTTTCCATATTCACAAAAACACATGAACAGGTCTGTAAGCTTTAGATTTGAAATTAAGAACAACATATTTTTTCTTTAGCCTGCTAAAGAGTTAGAGGGGAGATCAGCACTTGACATTGATTTTTTTAAACAAGGGCCACATTTACTGGTACATTCTGTCTTGCAGTGCTCTATTGATGCCAATCACCTTAATCAGCTGGCTAAACTCAGTTCATGCCTGCTGTGCATAACTGAAGAGGTACAAACAAGCAAAGCAAAGCATGCCAGGGAAACTGTCTCGATATGCTACGAATAAAATTAACAAGCATTAGGTTTAACAGCTAAGCAAATAGAATCAAAAGTGAAGAGATATGCAGGTATCCTGGTATTGAATTTTCTTTGACTCTAACTAAAAATGGATTTCTATGTCTTCTTTTTACAAGAAGTACTTGGAACAAAGGGATTGTGCATTCTTCTGTTAAAAGCTTCTTTTACATTCTTCATTACCTTTGAAAAATATGCTTTGGGTTTACTTTAACCCCAAAAGTTGCTAAAATCTCAGTTCAGACTTTTAGTCTGAGTAAGTGCTCCAAATGTAGTGAAATATTTTCCTCTTGGAGTATGGGGGAAAGCCCCTTTCTCAGCTGTCTCTCCACCCATTTAAGCCTTAACCTTAAAGCAGCTCTGAACTGCCTGTGGCTAACTTAAGACTGTGGATGACCAAAAAATAGTGTAAAAACATTTATTACAATGCCAAAGCTGCTACAGGTTTCTGTTATGAATAAATTCCAAGCATATCCATGCATAACCTGAATGTTTTTAGAGTTTTCATGGAAAGTTAATGGTCTTGGCCTACTACACGAGAGCAATACATTTACTTGTACTCAGTGATGCTTCTTTACACAAAAGGCACCTCCAAAAAATTCACAGTTCATCCTGGAAGTAAAGATGACTCTCTCCTTTTGCACCACATCTATAAGCAGGTAAGATTAATTAGTTCCCAGCTTTCTTAGTTCCAATTGTCTTTTCTGGGGAGTCCAGCCTCAGACAATAACCATATCACTCACTTCGTCTGCCGGCTTCAGCCCAAAGTCTTATAGTCAAGAATCATGTTATGTCTGTGGATTTGACCCAGAGAATCTTTCTGATGAGATCCCGAGCCAGTTGCCATCCTTATCACCTCTGGAAAAGAAAGGCAGCGTTTCTGTTGTTTTAAACTCTACCACTCTGCTGACCTGCCAGTGTGAGTCCACAGCCCAGATGTAGGCTGGCACTCTGCCACCATGATAGAATCATGGAATACCAGGTTGGAAGGGACCTAAAGGATCATCTGGTCCAAACTTCTTGGCAAAAACATGCTCTAGACAAGATGGCACAACACCCTGTCCAGCTGAATCTTAGAAGTGGCCAATGTTGGGGAATCCACCACTGCCCGGGGGAGATTATTCCAGTGGCTGATTGTTCTCACTGTGAAAAATTTTCTGCTTGTTTCCAAGGAGAATCTCCCCTGGAGTAGCTTGTACCCATTACCCTTTGTCTTTTCCAAGCGACTTCTTGTAAAAAGGCAGTCTCCTTCTTCTTTGTAGCCACCCTTTAGTTATTGGAACGTGGTGATAAGGTCTCCCCTAAGCCTTCTTTTCTCAAGGCTGAACAAACCCACTTCTCTCAGCCTTTCCTCATATGGCAGGCTTCGCAGTCCTTTGATCATCTTGGTGACCCTTCTCTGGACCCTCTCCAGCCTGTCCACACCTTTTTGGTATAAGCAGGGACCACAACTGAACACGGTATTCCAGGTGGGGCCTGACAAGCCCCGAGTAGAGTGGGGTAGTGACTTCTCTATCTCTGCTGGTGATGCCCTTGTTGATGCAACCCAGCATCCTGTTGGCTTTCTTTGCTGCTGCAGCACACTCTTCACTCATATTGAGCTTGTTGTCTACCAGGACCCCCAGGTCCCTTTCCACAGAGCTGCTGCCCTGCTGGGGATATCCCAGTGTGTGCTGCACTGCAGGACTATGTTTTCCCAGGTGCAAGACCTTACACTTGTCCTTGTTGAACTTCATAAAGTTCTTGTTAGCCCACTGTTCCAGCCTATCCAGGTCCTTCTGCAGGGTGGTGTTCAAAGTGTCTGCTTCTCCCCTTGGTTTGGTGTCATGAGCAAACTCGTCAGAGCACGCTTGATCCCATCATCCAAATAACTTATGAAGATACTAAACAGCACTAGGCTAAGTATTGATTCCTGGGAGACCCCACTTATGACAGATTGCCAGTTTGAAAAGGAGCTATTTACGACAACCCTCTGGGTGTGACTTGTCAGCCTGTTCTCTACCCACTGCACAGACCACTCATCTAGACCATAATGTGTCAGTTTCTCAGGAGGAGGCTGTGGGGAACTGTGTCGAAAACCTTCGAGAAATCCAGGTAGATAGTGTCCACTGCTCATCCCTTATCACCTGAGCAGGTTACTTTGTCATAGGAGGAGATCATGTTTGTCAAGCACGACTTACTCTTGGTGAATCCATGCTGGCTTTTCTGAATCATGTGCTTCATTTGACTTTTGATATCCTCCAGGAGTATTTGTTCCTTTACTTTACCAGATATTGAAGGAGCTAAAATTTCCTGGATCCTCCTTTAAGCCCTTTTTGTAGATGGGGGTGACATTAGCCTTTTCTGGTCTTCTGGGACATCCACCAATCTGCATGACTTCTCAAAGATTATGGAGAGTAGTCTTGCAACCATGTCAGACAGTTCTCTTAACACCCTCAGGTGGATAATGTCAGGGCTCATTGATTTGTAGGGGTCAAGCTTCTGTAATAGTTCACATAGCAACTCTTCCTTCACCAGTAGTGTCTCTGTTTGCATTAACCTGGATTTTTGTTTCCAAGGCCTGGGGCCCAACAGTGCTGGTAAAGAAAGAGGTGAAGAAAGTGTTGAGAACTGCTGCCTTTTCAGTGTCGTTGGTGACTAATTCACCTCTCCTGTTTAACAGTGGCTCAATATTTTCCTTCTGTTTCTGATTGTTTATGTACCTGAAAAACCCTTTCTTGTAGTTTTTGACACCTCTGGCCAATTTCAATTTGAGCTGAGCTTTTGCTTTTCTGACTGCATCTCTGTACACCCTGGCAATGCCCTTGAAGTTCTCAATGGGTATTTGTCTGCTTTTCCACCTGTGGTACACTTCTCTTTTGGTTTTGAGCATACTCAGAAGCTTGCAGTGAAGCCAAGAGGGTCTCTTGCTTTGCCTATTTCCTTTCCCTTTAAAGGGAATGAACTGGTTTTGTGCTTCCAGGACAGTGTTCTTGAAATACTCCCAGCACTCACTGACACCTTTATCCTCCACCAAAGCTTCCCACAGAATCTCTCCCATCTGAGCTCAGTTTTGTTTGAACAGAAAACTCAGCTTTTGACACAGAGATCAATACATTAAGCAATGTGACGTGAGAAATTACATGCAGGCAGTAGAGTTATTCCAGCAGTATTTTTTCCCTATATTTTCTAGCCATTGTTTTCCTTACTCCCAGCTACAAAGAGAAGCATTAAGAAAATGAACAAAAGGAACTGGATGACTAGTAGGAGAAACAAGTATTCAAAACAATAAATTTTGCTCTTAAAACATTCCTATAGAACTTTTGGTTTTGAAAGTTTGAATAAATTTATTTTCCTATACATATTTATAGAGCTTAAAGACAATGAATGGCATCATATAACTGGACAGTTTTGGCCTGATTTTGATAATGTTCAGGAATTTTGGGTCTGAAAGCAAAAGACTGATTTCTCTTAAATGCCTATGATTCAAAGTTAGAAAAAAAAAAAACCAAAAAACCAAAAAACCAACCTCCGTCATGCTAACAACAAAGAGGAAATCACCTAATATATCTAAAAAAATCTTGTCTGGAAATCCATAAGGGGAATCTTCTTATGTTCTCAGTACATCTTATGTGAGAATGCTAGAAACGTGTTACATGAAAAATACATGTTGTATTTATTCATAGCAGACCATCTGAACGTGCTGTTCTTGTCTTAACATGTAAGATGAAAGCCTATAATCAGCTGACCTCCTTCCATCTAGAGCTAAGAGACTAATGAATTTTCATATATTGCTTTTAGAAGTGTTTTCACATGTTAAGGAAGAGAAGGCTGGAAATGAAGGCTGTGCAAATTTTCTGCAAACTTTCAGTCTGCCTTGAATTCTGGACCCTATTGACATGAACATTGATTTTCAAATTTAAATTAAAATTCCTGAGTTTTTGGATGGTTTCATTTTTTTATATGAACTGAGTTCCGCCTCACTTTGAAAAAGCAGGCCCTGCTTTTTGTCAAGACTGAATGACTGTTCATTCAAGAAGCCAGTCCCAACAGACAAAAGTGATTGCTTTATGTTTCAGATTCAGATAAAACATAGAACTAGAAAAGATTAACCTGACTTCAGATTTCACTGCAGGCTTTTCAAAGAGCTCTACTAAAAACCTGTCTGTTTGAGAGACAGTCTTCATTGCATATTCACTCAGATTGCATCTGAGTTTGGCCTTGATGCCATCAGATCCTGTTAATCTAATTGTTGTGTAAAGATCATCCTAAGAGCACTGAAAGTCTCCAAGTAATTTTTAAAAAACGTGCTCCAAAAGTCTCCATCTATAATTACATAAAATTAAAAGACACTCTGAAAAGTGTGCCAAAGTAGCTGTATAATTTAAATTCAATTTCTCTAGTTCAAATTTGGTGATGGCTATGCTGACCGCTGTTACTGGGTGTGCATCCTACTGTTTTGGAACTCTAGTGCCTTATTCTTGCAACCAGTTTTTTATGTGTCAAAATACACATATGATTTTAGTGCTAGAAGATCTGGAAACTGTCCTCACTACTGCAGAATTGTTTATCGTGAGCCCACAATGACAGATTTAAAAAAGAATGGTATTTTAAAAAGGTGTCTATTCCCCAGAAGTAATATATATTTTGGAAGCATTAAATTGTACAGAATTTCTAAACATCCAAACCACGTCATCAGCTTGGCAAGCAGGCAGCACAGATGTGGCAGAAAGAATACTAAGGGCTAATTTTATAACATCAATCAGTTTGTCATCAGCATATAAATGAAATTTAGGTCCATGTTGACAGATCAGATTATTGAAGAGAAGCAGGTACAGATTAAAAATCAAGGCCTTGAGAAGAGAAACCTGTGTGACACCTGCAGAGATGATTTTGTGGAGCTGATCAAGCCACAGGAGGTAGGCCAATCTCATTTGGATAGAATGAAGCAGAACCAAGAAATAACACAACACTTCCAACCAAACCTTACAAAGCATTTGAGGAGAATTGAGTGTCTACTTATGTCAAAGACAGCTATTATAGGTAGGAGGCTAACTAGAGAAAATTCTGCTTGGGTTCACAAGGAATTGCTGATGGCTGTAATGATGAAATTTTGGCCCTGTATTGGGGTCTGAAAACAAACTAATCCTAGAAGAACAAGCATTCATCAGAAGACAGACAGAACAACGGTCAGTTCAAGAGCAAAAGATCCCAACAAATCAAATAAATAAAGAAATCCAATTCTAAGAGAAATTAAAGCTAAAATTAATTTCAGGGCCTGTATCAATTTTTAGAGGGACCAGCATGAGAGACAATTAGTTTTGGTGAGGCAAAGTTAGGATATTAATAGAGCACAGGAAGAATGGGTCTAATCATATCAAATTGACAATTGTGTGTGAGGACACCTGACATAGTAAATATTTCCTTGTTTTTGAAGTGCTGTTTAGTTTAACTATCAGCTTAAGTTTGATCACAAGAAACAGGAAAACCAGAAACATGCAAAGAGTAACGAGGACATGATCACCTGCTATTTTGAACAGAAAAAGGACCAAATCCTAGCCAGAAGAACAGGAATATCAGCAAACACATTGCTTTGTTACCGAAACAGTCCAAGAGATTTGTCACAGATGCCAGAAAGCACTCCCAGGTTACCTTCAAGTTTTTACAACAGTAGCAGAGGAATCAATCAATCCATGCAAGTGTATGCCCAAAAGTGAAAGCATTTTACCATGCTGTAATTAGTATAATGACTGATAAATATCCAGTGGAAACACATTGATCATAGATAATAAAGGGTTGATTATTGAGCCCTGGGGATGCCTCAAGTCTGACTCCACATGGATGATTAAAAGTTGTCCGCAGGATGTTAAATCTATTAGAAGCATTCAACTGTAATACAAGTAATTCCCAGACATGTTTCAGGAGTAGAAAGAACGATTTCATGGTTTGTAATGTCAAATGCGGCAGTAAACTTGGGAAGGGAAGGGAAGGGAAGGGAAGGGAAGGGAAGGGAAGGGAAGGGAAGGGAAACCTTTGCCACAGTTTGCCAGCAGACTGTTTTTCACTCTGTAGCTGCTAGGAAGGACTTGAAAGCAAGCTTGAAATATTCTTTGCCAGCTTTGTTCCAGTTGAGTAAAACCCAAGCAGCAACCTCATGCATGAGAACTTTAATGAAAATTAGGGAATTTGAAATTAATTTGTGTTACCAAAAAAACCCTATTTCCTAGCCCTGTGGATTAAAGAAAAGGATGGTTGGTGGTTTGGAGGGCTTTTTTTTTTTTTTTTTCCAGAACACAACTAATTGCTGCAATCTTAAAGTACAATTTCAACTGCAGCATTTGTGATAGCGAGAGAAGAAAAATACATGTGTATTATTTATGGAATATTAGGTCTATAAATTAAAAAACCCAAACCACTAAACCATTCCAGACAGGGTCTTTCAAGTGATTAGTCTTAATAAGTACTCCTGCTTTGTTTGTTCTTGGGAGAATGTTTTTTAAAGGCATGTTTTTCTTGGGCTTTTTTTGTTTTCTATTTAAAGAATTTATACATTGAAAACTAACTAAAATGCTGACCTATTAATCTATTGTATCACACAGGCTTTACTCTATGCCCACAGTGAATTTTGATACTGGAGTCAGCACAAGCAGTTGCGACAATTTAGAGAATATTTGTCTCAGGTGAATAAAGGAAATGGAGTATGCTCAGTCTCCCTCAATGTGTCATTGATCTAAAGAAAAGAGGGAGAGCTAGGTTCCTTGGAATGTGATTCATAACAGTCAACGCAGTGGACAGATAGACAACTACATCAGACAATAGGAAATATTAAAGAAGGATACCTGAAATATTTTCCTTCTACAGTGTTAGGTACCTAATTAGAAATAGACATGGAGAATTAGACATCTCAATGAAGCTGTAATTCAATGCTTTCCAGTTGTAGATGACATCTACATGTTTATGGGCAACTAACTTGTTGCTTTCATTGAGGAGGATCAGTGAGGCACCTACCCATTACAGTGATTTACATGATGGCTTTTTATATGATGACCTTCAAGAGCACTTGCTTTTAAAGCTATAATCCTACCCTAATTTTCCTCCTGATCATCTGGAGCTTTATACCACCTCTTCCATCTCAGAGAGGAAAGTTTCAACGACAACCTTATTCATTGTTGTTGAAGTTGAATCATTCTGAGGAAAGAAATGAAACTTCATGGGGTTAAAGGGATCAAATTAAAGAAAGCCTGTTCCTGTAGCCAAATTGATTTCCAAGAGAATGGGAGAAGGTGAATGTTTTGAATTCTGGTCATGTTTGCATCATGTTTGCATTCTGGGTGTCATCTTCTGCATTGGCAATTTTGAGATAGCCCTGAAAGCACACCACAGTCCAAGATTGTTCCACATGGCAAGAAAGAGCTCTGCCTGTCTTTCTACAGACAAGCATCATCTACTTTACTTACTGGTTCCGTAATTCTTGTGTTCTGTCTATGGCTTATTTCAGCCTGAAACATGCGGCCTTACTTGTAGCCTGGTGCTGCAAGGCTCGCCATTCTGGCAGATGAGATACAGGCGGCTCATTCCCCTTACACAGCACCAAGCTGAGGGGTTTCTGTCTCCCCCATAACACCCATTTATGTTTTAAAACATTACTTTTTGTGCTAATGCCAGTGCAGGTTCTCAGGGGCACAGCAGGATCCCCACACGCCCCCAAAACTTTACGACCCTCTGTGTCTGCTTTCCCTCCCGTGCTAAGCACAGCAGCAGATGTGCCAGGACTACAACATACATACACTGTGCCTACACAGTAGTCCTGGATCAACCAGGATTCACCCCAGCTAAAAAGCCACAGATCTGCCTCAGCAAGCTGGGGGTGCTAAGCACTCTCCAAACATGCTCGGGGGGCTAAACCAGAGATGCCTAGTATCTCCATTGCAGTCCCACCATGTTTTAACAGGGAGAAAAGGGAAATTTTCTGATGCTCATCTCAGCTCCATTAGGAAAGTAGGTATTTTCTACTAATGCTGAAGCTATCAGTGGGATTGCCAGCAAATAGGATCACGATGGAGCCCTGTGTTTATGGACCTGCCTTAAACCAGTGTTCAGGAGAGAGATATAAAGCATGAGTGATAGGGAGGATTCTTCTTAGATGAAGAAAAAGAAACCTTAGTGGTACAAATACAAATTTTTAAATTGCTCTGGGGTGAGCGTACAGAATAAGATGCTTTGGGAAATTATCATTGTGCTGCTAGTATGCAAATCCATAATGCTCTTTCATCAGCCTAGGGTGACAGTACTCAGTCCTGGCTGCCTGGCCAAGATTTCAAATAAAGAATGAGTGTCAAACAGAACTTGAATGTTTCCTGTGAGATAGGAGAGAAGCTGTAATTAATGTAATTAGTTAATGGACGTTTGTAAGCCATTCTTGCAATACCATAGCAAAAGACATCTCAAGGTCCTTCCTTGTTCAATGTATTGTACTAATTCACAGTACATTCACTCTCTGGACTAGATAATACAGTTTTTTCCCAAAGCTGGTTAATAAGGTTCACAGCCCCTTCAGAAAGGTGCTGAAACTTTTGATTGCCCTCAGTGGATTGAGACAAAAGTAAGTAAGAACTTTCAGTCAGGGCCCCTATCACTTGACCTGTCCCCTATCAGTATGTACTTGAACTATGGTACAGCACCTTGGCATCAGGGAACAGCAGGAGTGGGTGGCTCCACAAGGGAAGGTGAGCTGGGAGCTGAGGCTGACAGCAAGTCTTTAGCTGAAGGGTGCAGTTCCACACTATGTAAAGAAGAGCAGAATAGGTCCAGGGTCAGCCGCAGCCCACTGATCACCAGGGAGCCTGTAGCAACGTGGCAGGTCTGAGACCAGGCTGGGAAGTCAAATCAGCAAGAAAAGGTCAGAACTGGCATGGTGTGAGGCCAAGCATAGCATAACTACAGCATAGCACGGACATGGACCAAGGGCAGGGGCCTCAGCTTAAATGCAACCCCTGCGACGGAGGTTGAAGCATATGTGCATGGAGGTGCCAGATTTTCACAACTTTTTTCTTATAGCATAGGTGTTTCCCAGCAGGCAGATAAAAAGTTGCATGGTTCTGGCAGGTCAGAAGTGACCCTGAACACAGGAAGCCAAGCCTCTGGGAAGGGGTGGGAAAAGAGGTTGCAGAGGAGGATTATGGAGAAAGACAGTTATAGGCTCATCAGGATGATCAAAGCCTGTTGGTGAAATCAGAGCCCTGACATTTCATAAGAAAATACAACTTTTATAACAGATGTCCTCCTGATAGCCTGTCACTTTAGCTTTGTTTCTTTAATTGTTTATACATAATATATTACAATATTAGTGTGTACTTTCTTTGGTCTGCAAAGTTTCTATGTAACTCAACAGGTGTTGTATGCACAGATTAGTGATAATAAAAAAAGCCATTAACTGTTTTTGCAGAACTGTAAAGTGTACAATATAGGGCCTTATCCACCTTCTGGGAGGTAGATATGGCTTGTCAACTCTAAATAACTGCACAGAGAACATTGTGCCTCACAAGAGGCCATTGTGTAAGAAACTCAAGGGCTGGATCCCTGACCCACTTCACGATTCAGTTTAACAGCCTGAGTTTAACTCTGTTGGGGAAAGAACTTTGCAAATATTGCTTGAACTATTTATTAGTTCTTTTTAAAAATCTCATTGGTTTCCAATGTGATGAATACAATGCCTAACAGGGGAACTTTTCCACACAAAATCAATTTTCTACAATATTATTCTGTCCCTGTATGGAACAATAAAACACTGAAAAAAATCATCAAAACTATTTCTTATTACCATTGATTTGACTATGGTATGCTTTATAGCTTAGATTTCTCAGTGTGTCAACTAATTAGCTTCACAAATTACTAAGAAAATTCCACTGCTTCCAATTGACTGTAATGAACATATAAAATAGTTTCTTCATCATCTAAAAATGAAATATGACCTTTTAAATGTTTTAACTTTACTTCCCTTTTTTGTGAGTCATGATACTCTGGTTTATGTTCTATATTATGTTCCTGTTGAAGCACTACTCAGGCGTTTAAGATAAGCCAAATGCTTAAAAACATGTTCAATCAGATTGTAAAGTATATATTCAGATTATAATATCTGTTTCATATAAACATAGAGATTAAGTCTCTTCACTGGCATATGGGGAGCCCGTCCACTCCAGAGATTAGGCAGTTTCACTTTTTCTGTCTTGAGCCTAAATGCCACAGTAATTTCAACTCCTAAATTAGTCAGTTTGAATACACCCCTGAGTCAATTACCCAAAGCCAGCATTTCAAAGTCAGGGTAAGTGGCTGAACAAATTTCTCCTTCCTCCACTCCCTAGTACAGGCACAGAGACACACGTATGACCCTGGGGAGACTCACACCTCAGACCTGCTTCAAAGCCATCAAAGCCAACTGAAACTCTTCTGCTTACCTCAGCTGGCTTTGGATCTTACATTTGCATTTGCATAACAGTTCTGCTCAGTTCTGAAATCTAATAGGTCACATCTGTACAAATCCTGAAACAAGTGTACCACAACAAAAAAAAAAAAAAAAAAAAGTCGCACAGCTCTCTAAGCCATGCTTATGAACTGCCAAGCATTTGCCTTGTCTGGTTCCCCATTTTGTGCTCAAATGTACAAGATGCAACACAGTCCTATTACAGCCATTGGCAGTGGAAGGCACTTCAGCATTTTCAGGAGTGTTCAGCAAGTACAGCTTGCTTTAGAAGAAATCGCTGGCTTGTAGCACATAGTGAAGGAGGTCACTCCAGAGATCACTTACTCTGGCCCTTTGCCCATTCGCAACAGACTGTTCTGTAACTTGCTCATAAAAACTTGAGATGATGGAGATTCCACGGCTTCCCAGGGCACAATGACCAAGGCTTTACTGTCCCTACAGCTGGGAATTTTTCTCTACTAGCCCCGGCTTCAGTCTAAGCTCAGCATGTTTTTCCCCCCATCTCTGGTGGGAAAGGAGAACAGGACAGTACTTTCTCTTCCTGGCAACCTCTTATATATGAGGAAACTGTTTTCATGTTCCCTCACAGATTTCCTTTTCCCTCAATTAAATATGCCAGTTCTTACAGCCTTTCTCACTGGTCATGTTTTCTGGATCTTTGATCCCCTTTGTTACTCCGCTGTACTCTCTCCAATTGCTTTGCTTTTTCATCAAACATTTCATGCTAAATTGGACGTTGCCCTGCTACCTGGTTTTACTAAAGTGGGAGGATTAAACCACCAAAATACTCTCTAGACACAGATATACCTCTTTTTTCATTTGATTTACATAGGAAATTCTTATATTCCTTAGGACACCAAGCAGAATAGAAAATATGACTAAATATCAGATCACAGAGTTTGTCAATCATATATGACCAAATGCCAAGTATTTAGCTAGGTCTGCTTTGGCTTCATAAGATTCCAGTAACCCAGTTTAGGCTGTCCTTAGTTGTCCTTCAAGAGTTAATTTCTTTTGCATATCCTCCAACCATCCTATCTGTTGGAAGCGTGATTTTACACATCTGTCCGTCAGATGAGTTTGAAATCTTTGTAGCTTTCTATTTTTTTTATTAGTCTTGAATTAAAATACCTACTACCTTGTGACACAGAAGAGAAGGTGGGAAGGAATAGATCTTTCCTTAGCATTAAATATTTAAAATATGTTAGAGGAAGTGAGTGCAAAAATGATCTTGCTTTCATATGTTACAGTGTTGACTCATAAGCTGATGAAGGTGGTTGAGAAATATGATCAAACAATGTTTTAGTGGCCTATTAATCTAATGAGATTCCAAAGAGGAGCTGCAGAGATGAAAGATTAGCTGGAAAGAGGAGCAATTGTGGTTGATAGTGAATACAAAATGAAATACCCTATGTGGCTATAACTTCATTGCTTGAGTCATAAAAATATACACATTCTGTTTGCATGAGCTTTTCATATAATCCCCTCGGGAGGTAGTGAGGAATTTGCTTTTCCAAAAGAAAGCTTTGGTAATTTTATATACTGTCTCTTCTTTTATGCAACAACCTCCTTTCATTTACCCAAAAGAAAAAAGGGACAATTAAAACAATGATTCTAGCCCTCCAGCATATAAAACGTGTTGCGCATTCATGAAAGGACCCAAGATTGGTAAAAGGAAAAATGTAAGAGTCACAAGATAGCTGGAGGCCTCTTCACTTCATTGATATGATGACTTACTTGTCATGGAAAACAGTGCTTACTTACAGTACATGCACTTACGGCAATGTTTGATAAGTTGCCTCATGGACACAGAGGCAACATATCCAGAAACACCTTCACAAAAATGCAATGTGACCTTTGTAGTTTCTGGCAGCAATTTCATGGGAAATCTGTAAACACAAGTACAGATAAAGAAGTAGACTTGTGTTTTGTCTGCATCAGCATGTACTCAGATAAATTTTTATATAAATTCTATGACGCTATCCACAGGAGTAGCAACCTACAAGCAGGTTGTCATTTGCATTGCAGCTGGCAAAACAATGGTTTTATATACACGGTAGTATTAGAAACAGATTCTACAATGACTTACATATGTAAAGATGGGATTATCTACATGTATGCATACACAACTGTATGCGTGCTCAGAATCTCAGTTGTATGAACAATGATGTGTCTTGTATGTCAAGGTATCATTTGTGAGCTTAAGGAACAAAAATAATATGTAAAAAATTTAATTTCAAGACCAAATCAGAATATTTAATGTCAGACTGTTTCCTGAAGTCTGATGTCACAACTATTTTTGAGTCTGCATTCCTACAAATGTACAAAAATGTTTTTGTACATTTATAAATGTACAAAATTTTATAAATCTTTACGAGTAATTTTTACAAAGTTGATAAAAAGTCTCATTCAACTTCTATTTAAATCAGAAATCAAGTGTTTTGAGGAAATTGTTCTTATGAACACACCTATTTTCCATAATTTGAGATGAATTCCTATTTATGTAGCTTTGTTATTTTTTCTAACTTTAAAAAATCCTCTTTAATATTTGTTTTTCTTCCAGAAGAAATCTACCAAAAACCATATTTGCTCCAGACAAAAAAGGCAAATATTTCTAACTGATTCTAAAAATTGTTTTACCTTGTGGAGGCAGAAGTGTTTGCTGCCTGTTTTTTCTCTGTGTGTGAACACTTTTTTATCTATTTATTTATTTATTTTCAGTGGACCTGATGCTTTTTAAAATTGTTTTAAGGGGAAGAAAATCAAATATGCTAAGCTGTTACATTCATTACTGAAAATACTAAAATCTGGGGCATCCACAGCTCTTAAAAATACTTCCTAATGTAGTAGATGAATCAATATGTCTTTCTGCAACATAAGCTTGTAGTGCAATTACAAACAAAACTTGGTATTAACCATATTTATTATAAAGACCTAAATATATTCTTCACATCCAAGACAATTTTCCCTTGTGTTCTTATCCCATTCCTCAGTTTTGCCATCACACTTTGTATACACCACAGTCACTATAGGCTTTACCAAAACATGTATTAACATCATGCAGGTGGTGCTGGATTCACCCTTCATTCATGGAGCAGATGCTCCCATGCATCATTGTTAAATAAGGGTAAAATATTTGAAAACCTGTTAATTTGCAGGGGGAGGGATGTAAATATGCTGAACACAGAAATCACAAAGATGTTTTGGGAAGGTTTACAGAACCTTTAATTAAAATGCCATCTGCCTTGTACAGACATAAAAGAATTTGTTGGACAGAATATACACAGAAGCATTACACAATAAGCTTCCCTTTTTCCTAACACCCAGCTCAAGTACTGCAGTGTTTCTTTTCTTCCTGGCTGCTCCAGTATCCTGGACATGGTCCTTCTTGAGTTGCATCCCCATCCTTGTATCCCCAGCAATGCCCTGTCAATAAGACCTCCCTTTCATGCCACACTTCTCACTTTTACAACAAGGGGAGCTGCATCAATAGTATTTTCTCTCAAATATCAGTGTCCATTTTTCTAGTAGCTACTTCCATGAAACTCCCTCCAGTTGAACGGTTTCACACGGTCAGTGAAACGTTTCATGAGTTTCACATGGTTTCACTCATGGAAGAGCTACAGTATCCAGGTAGAAAGAGCTTCAGAATGGTCTCTCTCGCAATCTGCTGACTTCTGCCAGGACTTGTACTGGGATTTCTCCCAATAAACATACCTTTCCCAATGACATTGAACAGTAATGACTGACAAGAAGGACAATGTTAGCATGAACTTTGCTTAACAAAGAAACATTTTTTCGCAGTGACTAGCAAATATTTAATTGCCTATTGATGGATGTTGTCAACAAATAAATAAAGGGGAATCTTTTCCTGGATACTCAGCACAAGTAGAACTCATGACTTTGTATAGGTACCCTGGACTTCAATGACTTCTCTTGGGAACTGTAATATTTGAGAAACATCAAGCCAAATGGTTCTAAATCATGGAAATTACAAGATGTATTATCAGTCATTTTTCTTTTAGAAATTGGAGGGGAGGGGCTGACAAGGGAGAGGAATTACATTATATGTACAGAGGGACCTTTAAAACATGTTTTGATAGATAAATATGCTTCTCTGATTACGATTATTATTTGCATTTGAGTTGGAATTGATTTCTAATTCTGCTAAGTGTTGCAAAAAGGTATTCACTTAACATAAATATGTTTACAGTTTTTAGATGTAGTATGAGTTTATTCATGAATAATTTATATTATTAATACAAATTATGCTGATACTATATTATTTGAATGAGTAATCAATACAAGAAGAAAGATCTTCCATAGCCTAATTTACAATGTAGTATATATAGTCTTTACATTTTTTTAGAGATTGTTCTGATTTAAAGGAAAGAGGAATCTGCACAGCAGATCTAGTACAGCAGCATAGAATTTCACCATCTCAAGTATGTGACCAGTGATCCTCGCTTTCTTTAAAGGCCTATTTTGAAGCTTAATTCATTGATATTTTGTGTTACTGGAATGGAAATGGCTGTGATTTCACAAGAAAGTTGAGCACATGGCTACCTTTGAGTGTATAAGTAAATCTGCTGAAATCTTCAGCATATGGAGTTACAGACATATTTAAATATTATGCTGAACCATGGTCTTAGAGAAGCAATGGATTATGGCGTTTTTTATTCCATTTCCTGCACTAAAAATCTGAATTTTAGAATAATTTTGTCTCAGAGAGAAAGCTATTCCAGAGTTAAAATTGCCAAAGCTAAAAACAAACCAAACTTTGAAGGAAATTAGTTCACTAGGAGTAGAATTAATTCCATTTAAAAACTAAAGTACTAGTACTAGTATTGCTATAACTCTTTTATAGGAATCTGTAAGAAATTCCAATTTGCATTGCACTACATACTGGTATTAATTAACATATCATTGAAAATGAAGGATGGCTTAATTCAACTGATGCTGCAGTCATTTTAATTGATTTTAATGTGAGATGGTCTGAACGATAAAAAGACACTAGACATTAAAACATAATCGTAAGAAAAGTTGCAGCTGAGGCCATTGGTCCTGTATTTCTGACCTTGAGTGTTTCATTCCTCCATTCTCCCACAAGTGCTAACATCTTTGCATGGATTTATATTATATAGCCTTTAGAATAAGTTAGACTCTTTAAAGCATTTACTAGTACTATTTTCATACCCATCCACCTGTAAAACTAGATACTCATTGAAGGCATAGGGCAAAAAAGAGCAATAAAAAATTTCTAAAGTAAGCTAAAAATGGTTTTCTGTTCCTATAAAATAACTCCTCTGTACATTTTCTTTAAAATGTCATGACTTCAAAGTTTGATAGCTGACAGCCCTGCAGGGTTAGAAGCAAGGTCTGTGTGTCCAATTGCAAAGTTGAGAATTTTTCCCTTTACAAGTTATTGCCTCTAGCCCTGCAGGACTACGAGGTATTGGACTTAAAAGCAGTGACATTTTTAAATACAGAATAGATGTTACTGGCTTGGGATTAAAACTTGACCATTCTAAGGGTCAGGAGGTATAATTTTATATAGAGAAGGGCAACATTGTGAAGAAAAGAAGCAAATATTTTTGTAGGTGCTTAACAGTTAAGATCATGCACAGAATAAAAAGTGTGAATCCATCATTAGAGTAAATCTAAAAGTAGACCTTATAAAGTGCATCAAGACTAGATGAGATACAATAACAATTATCACCAGTGCAACATTATCTATTATCTATGTCTACTATATATATGTACATATGTACATATTCTGTCTCGATAGAATGCTATGAAATATTTCAGGCTGTGAGTACACTTGTAAAATCCCAATTCTACACTATAAAATTAAGGAAATAAGAAAATCTCATATGAGATGAAAAGTTAATGCAAAGCAATAAAAATTTAATTCTGTTCAATGTCCACTTATGTGGTGCCAAGAAATTCAATTTGTAAATTTAGGATGTCATAGTACTTCAAAATTATACTGAGGCTCAGCTATGATACTGCTGTCTCAGCAGTAGGTTTCGGGTTTAATATGCATATGCAATGTGTAACAAACAGCAAACTGAAATGTGATTAAATTGAAAGCAAAACCTTTAAACCAGGAATAATAGTTAAAGTATAAGCTGGGCTGAACAAGCAAAAGATTAGTCTAGCCTCAGCATCCTGCCTGCCTGCCACAATGGTTGTTAATAGATGCCCAGAAGAGTGCTTAAGAACAGAGTATTTGGTAGAAATTCCCCTGGTATGCCTTTCAAATTCCAGCAGGTTTATGATAAACAGCCAGATTTTTTATCTTTGTGTGCTGTAGCCTTAAAAGATTTTTTTTGTCTTTGAATTTATCTAATCACTCATAATCTTCTGTCATTTATAACCTCCTGTGGCAATGATTTCCACAGTTTAACTACGCCCTGTGAGAAGAAATGCCTCCTATTGTTTGTTTTTAATATACAGCCTAATAATTTCATTTAATGCCCTTAGATCTTATATTACAGGGAATAACAAGCAATCGTTTCTGGTTCATTTTCACCATGGCACTCCTACAGACCTTTATCAGACCTCCCTTGACCATCTCTTACCCAGACCAGAGAGACTTACCTTATGGAAGCTGTCACATATCTTCTGTCACCTCATCCGCTTTCCCTATAGCTTTCCTAGTTCCGCTAGATCTGTTTGAGTTAGGAAAAGATCAGAACCGCATACTGCCTTCAAAATGTGGGCATACTGTAGACTGTTTTAGAGTGGCATAGTCATATTTTCTGTTTTGCTATTTCCAAACCCCTGCTGAAAACTATTATAACTGAAGAACACATCATGCGCTTGACATGCTCCAGCATCTTTGAATTAAAATACACACATAAGTTTTCTCCAATGCATAGTCAATAAAAAGTTGTTTGCTTATACGTAATTTTAGGTATCATTTAGCTGTCTGAGAGATCAAAATATAGTGCCAGGTTCTGATGTGACTTATACTGAGAATATTCCATTGAAGTTGACAGGTCCAATCAATATACAGCATGCACTGACATGAAGTGGATTCATGACATTCCGTGAATGCTATATATGCACAGACAATGATTGCAATTGCACTCGTCATTATGTAATTTCTAGGAGATATAGTCAAGCTAATAAGCTTCATGTACTGAGTAGTCTGTATATAATTCAGATCAAGTAGTGTAATCTAAATTAATTGTATTCTTTATTTATTACACTTTTAAAACATCAAGTAGCGTGAGAACATAACAGAATGCAAATTGCTTTGAAGTGTAAGAAGACTCTGTAGCAGTTTCTACTTGCAACGTTATGTCTGACTGAAGGGAAAGGCATTTCAGATTTGGAGTTTTCAACTAAAGCATGCCACATCTGTGTGACACGTCACAGACAGACAGCTTGTGATATGCCTTTCATGCCATTGAGAGCTGATTCCATTCTGCAAGAGCTGCAACATTAATTGAATAATGTTACTATATATGTATGTATGTTTTTAGATATGTATACTTTCAGTATTCCATATGATACAACAAGTATCAAAGATAGCATATGAGACCTCCATATAGAGATGGAAGGATATAAATATAGCACTGTATTTGGTTGCATTTTGTTTTGAGTCTAGAAGTAATTTACCTTCACATTTTTATTTTGTCCATGAGTCCTCGGGATATCTCTTAATTTTCCTGTGCTTCATGTTGAGATTCAGAAGGACACTGTCTGTCCCTGTTTTAAGCCTTTCAGCTGAAAGGTGTTATATAATGTGAGTAGACCATTAGTGTATTAACATTAATTATTTTGAAAACTTTTGCAGTCCTTTTCTACCATACCTGAAGGCTGAAGAGTACACCAACTTTGTCAGTTCACAGACGACAAACCCATTATTACAACCCCTGCACCATCGGGAATTCTTCTTGTGTTGTTTCCCACAAGGAAGCCACTCACAAACAAAAAATATTCTCAGGAGGTGGAATAAAAGAGATAGGCTATTGAGCTCTTCTCATTTGTCCAGACAGGCTCTTTTTGACATCTAAGGCGTATACTACCCAACATCTCCTCTATCCTTTTTTTTTTTTTTTTCAGACTGTGAAATAAAAGCACTTGTCTGACTCTTAACCAATTTATATAGTTTTTAATGCCATCAGTCACATTTGTCTAAACACACAATCTAGCTAACACATGACTGGCTGAAATGGATTTACCAGAGGAGTAAGAGGACTTAGATCCTGTATTACAGAATCACAGAATCACTTGGGTTGGAAGAGACCTTCAAGATCATCGAGTCCAACCATAAACCTACACTGCCAAAACCACCCATAAACCATGTCCCTCAGCACCACGTCTACCTGTCTTTTAAATACCTCCAGGGATGGCAATTCCACCACTTCCCTGAGTAGCCTGCTCCAATGCTTGACAACCCTTTCAGTGAAGGAATTTTTCCCAATATCCAATCTAAACCTCCCTGGTGTAACTTGAAGCTGTCTCCTCTTGTCCTATTGCTTGTTACTTGGGAGAAGAAACTGACCCCCAGGTTGTGACAACCTCCTATCAGGTAGTTGTAGAGAGCAATAAGGTCTCCCCTCAACCTTCTCTTCTCCAGGCTAAACAATCCTAATTCCCTCAGCCGCTCCTCGTAAGACTTGTCCTCACTGTTAATGCAGTAATTTTTTTCTGGGACTTCCAGAAAGATGGTTATTACAAATGCAAATTTTCTGTTGCATTGTGGATGCATCAGATATATTGCACATATGCAGATCAAATTCAGAGCATGTCCACAGAATCCACCAGACTTTGAGCACCACAGTTGCCTCCTCTGCAACACGTGCCCTTATACTGTTGAGTTAGCACTATCCCTGGTACATAAGGTTTACTGTCCACACATGGCACAGTGCAGACCCTCATTCTTTTATCAGCACTTTCCAGATGAAATAGGGAAGTATCTGTTTTCATGTGTTGTGATACAGTGTGATGCACACCTTATTGTTGTAGCCTCTGTACTAGATGCTCCTAGCAAAAACCACAGTGGAACAATTTAGATGTTACCTCTGGAGATTATCACTGTCAGCTGACTTTGGTTTAGGCAACTCTACCATTACACACGTTCTAAGCGGTATTAAAAAGAACGTCAGTTAAGTGTAATTTACTTTACTGGGCAGTTGGTTACTAAATGCATCCGCTCAAGAAGACTCTAGTGAGCAGTACCTCACATAACTGCACTCCAAAGTGGCTACGTTCAAGCCATTTTGAGTGGAAGCTGAGCAGATACATTAATAAGTCCTAAGGTAATAAGTGAAAGGCATGAACATCAGTGCTATGACTGGCTTTGAAGAGTCTAAAATTTAAACTAAGGAGGTGTCTCTTAAATCTTCTTTTTCTTTTAACAAGGGAGCCTTAATTTCCTAAATCTGTACTTTGACTCTGTAATTACAATGATTTTCTTACATATTAAAAAAAAATATTAAGAGAAAAAGATGCATTACTTGATAATGTCATAGAATTTAGCTCTGTGAATTATAGAGCTTTCAATCTACAGCTTACATCTATCAGCTTTAGCAACATCTGGGTTGTTTAGTTTTTGTTTTTAATCAGATCGTAAACAACGCTGTAAGAAAGCTTTGTGTGGAGCTATATTGCATTATATTTGCTAACAGCTGGGCATATACAAAGTCAGTGCCTCTCAACTGCTTGCACAGGTTTGTTGCATTGCCCCATTTTAATAGTCTCAGTCATTGTATGAGACAGTGTCAGAGTGGCAGATACCTGCCACTTTAGGTACCTCAATCCTCAATGGATTTTGTCAGACCTCCTTTCCAGTCACCATGCAACTCTGAAGAATCCTAAATCCAGAGGTTCTTATGCCTTTTATGTTAAGTTGCTTGACCACCAAATCTTCATTCTAATATGATCAGAAGACCTTCAGCATTAACTCTTGTCAAGATATGTAAACAGGCTGTCTCTGTCATTTTTGACTGTGGCCTTGACTTGCAGTGAATTGACTGCTACATAAAACATTGACAGTATATGTATGAAGAGCTATACTACAATTTTTTTGTCAGTAGTTCAATGGTTAGAAAATTCACTCAGGACAGGAGAGACTTACCAAAGGTGAGGCCTCATCTGTACCTGCAAATTTCAGAACATTTTCAGGAGGAATCACCAAATCTCCAGGTTGCAATTCCTTCTGTTCACCATTAGTCCTGTTCTTTCATGTTACAAGTAAATATTGATTGTCTGAAAGGAAAAGATTACTTACTTTTAGAATTTTTAGTTAAGGTTTTCACTGATGAAAAGATATCCAACAGAAGATGCTAAGCATCTAAGATTGCTAAGATGCTAAGCTACAAACCCCTTGTCACCTCAAACTGGCTAATTATTATGTGTCTGATCTCAGTCAAGAACCAGTAGCCATCTGCCTTTTTCTTATTGAGGTATTTGTATCAATTGTGTTTTTAATGTGCAGGCTGATAACCAATAAAAGATTTTGTGCAGGTTCAGTCAGGGTGCACTCTGACTCACCAAAGAGAGAACAGGGAGATAAGCATTACTCTTACTGAAGCAGTTGTTAATTGGCCAGTCAGGTACACAAGATAACATCTGATCTAACAAAGAGACATCTCTAAGGAAGAAAAAACCCCCTTATTCTAATCAAGAGGGATGGCCAGGCTATCTCCCAAATAAGAAAGAAATCAATCCATTTGAGGAAAAATAGATTAGATCTGTTTAGACTCCTGGGGAGGACTTACAAAAAAGGATTGGTTATAAAAAGCAAGTGTCTTCCATGACAAAAAGGACATAACCTGAGGGCTAACATACACAGAAAATGAAACTCTTCATAAACCGAATGTTTAGGAAATCTTGCAGAATAACAGCTGGATAAAAGGCGAGACATGCTGCTGACATAATCCCCGTGTCAGTAGAGCAAACATCAGTTCTATTTTATTTCTTTTTTTGTGTCTTAAAAACACTTGTGTCCTATTTTTTATTTGTTTTATCTCAGCCTGGCTTGAGTTAAGTTTGTTTTCAAAGTGTCAGCAGACAGAAAAAAGACTTTGCTTCTTTCTTTAAAATTGGACGCTGAGACAACTTAGCTCCAGTTTGCTCCAGTTGCCATAGTTCCACAGCCTGTTCTTCAGAGAACCCAACAGGAAAGAGAGTTGTAGGATACACAGTAGGATTGTGTAGGAGCAGCAAGTGGTATCACAAGATCCAGGGGAGGAGAAGCTGATAACCAGGAGGGTTCTTAGTCATCCAGCCAGGATATGAAGGAACATGTGTGAAGCCTGAGGTTCTTTAGAGAACTTGTAACTGCTATTTGAATGCTCAGTCTGCTGAATAAGTAATACTGAGCAAAGTGGGCACTGGAATGCAGGTGCCAATCCCTGTCTTCCTGCAGTTCCATTACTCACAACCACTGAGTTATTCGATAAAAGGGGGACTCTCCATTCGACATCTTTGATGTGACACCTCACTTCAAAGATTGAAAGGCAGTGTATACTTACCTAGTTCCAAAAGAGAGCTCAACTCTCTTTTGCATCACCGGAGCAATGAGCATCATTTCAGTGCCTGACCGCTTAACGTGTTTGCTTCTGCCATTCTCATTTTGTGACTTAACTTTTTTCCTACATTACAGTTGGCATCTCTGGAGTGTAACTCAAAGCACTTTCCAAGGAGGCTGGACACGTACTTTTTTTAGTTTTATTTGGCCATTCAATCTAAAATAGCGTAGGATATTGTAACAGTAACACTGATGGAAGCCCAACCTCTGTTCTTCCCCTCGTCAATTGCCTTTCACAGTTGCTCCTCTCCCTGCTGGTCTTAGCTGGCCTTGAAACTAGAACTAATGATACTATGCTTTATTGTTAATCTTGTCATTTGGAAGAAACATTAATGATAGCTACAACCTTGATCCAGGCTTTGACATTCTTAATTTCCAGGACAAACTTCTGAGCCCCTAATCTTTTTCAGCCCTTGGCAAAATACACTTTACAAGGATTGGTTTTGCTAGGAGTCCCTGTGTACAGTGTAAAGGATTTCACAAGTTGATCATTGGGAAAACACTACATGACAAATTTTCCTTTGATCATCATAAATCTACATAAATATTTATAGTCTGAACAAACCAATATAAAAGATTTTACTGATTTTGTGAGGAGTGAAAGCTAATAAAATATGTCAAACTTTTTTCCTACTAAATATCTGATAATGTTACCCTATAAAATTAGCCTAGTTAAAATTGAGCGATTTTAGACATACTCAAAATGCTAGTAAACTCACTACTGCAAACTTTGAGAATATACATTTTAAGATAGCAAGTCTCTATATGACTTTGCCGCAAGAAACCAAATATGTCATACAGGAACTTAAATGAAGAGCATAAACATGCACAGTTAAGTAATGCATGCTTGCAAAACATAATGTGATCCTTGTTGTTTTGGTTATATGGCATTATTAGGTATATCTCCCTTTCACAGTGAACCAACTTAGCAAAACTGTATTGAAATGCAAGACAAAATTACCATACAGACTGATAATAAATAAATAAGACCTCATCGGGAAGGAAGGGAGACAGCAATTCACTGTAGAATTTGTAGTAGTGTTGACCAGTTGGCCTCAATTATTATTGGGTTTATAAAAATAAGAAGTATCCATCTGTTTCTTCCTGTAATTTCTAGGAAATCATCATCTTGGGACAAGATATCCTGCAAGAGAAGCGTGGCCTCTTGTCTGCTCCATTTGTTCTGGAGGTCAATGGGGAAAGAAGTCATAGTTCTGATAAATCCTTACTATATACCTACATTCTTTGCCAGCTTATACATAGCAGGAACACCCAGTGCTTAGTCCTGTGCTACTTCCTCTGATAACATCTACAGGGTCAGATGGAGACAAAGCTATGGAAAGCAATGGTTTTCCCTCTTTTTTTTTTTTTTTTTTTTTTTTTTTTTTTTCCCNCCAATACTCGTCCTTTTAGGAGATTTTCTTTAGGATCTTGGGAAGGGAGGAAGAGTGCTTTTACTCAAATGTCCGTCCATTAGGATCCTTAAAAAAATCAAAGTAGAACTGAATGATTGCCATTTATCTGATGTTATTAAAAAACATGAATGGCTCCTGTAGCTACAATGATGATAAGTCTGTGTTACAGCAAGTAATCAAAAAACTATGCAGTAGAAGGCAGGAAACTCTTAGTATTTGTTTCTTCCCATTTTTGTTATATCAGTCCTTTAGAATTTCGTTTCCTTTTCCACTTTGATACTCTTGCAGTTTGCTAATGACAAGGCAACTATTGATTACCACACAGCTTATGCACACTGCACCCTAGATCATGCCTAAAACTGTATGGACAGGGAAGTTATAGAGAGTAACAAAATACTCTCCCAAGCATTAATACTCACTCCCATAGCTCCCCTTTTGATGAATCATTAGTATATAGTAATATAGTTAAACTGATAACCAAGGCAATTTTTGATCTTCCCCTGTACCTTTCTATCAGTTCTACATTATTAGAATGTTAATGTAACAATGTATACTTATGACTACAATGGCTCTGTTATAAAACCTACTTTTTGGGTTTTAATATCTCATCTGGTTTAAATCACATTGGCACAAAACTAGGTTTCTAGCCTAGATGCAGATTTGTTTTACAAAAAAATTATTCAAATAGGATTTATTTTTTATACAAAGATCAGCAAGAAAATTAATTTTTCAAGGATTTCTACTTTCTTTGGCAAAAAAAAAATCACAACTAAGTAGTTGATGAAAAATAAGCAATTCAATGTCTAAATTGGAAAACTGGCCTTATTCTTTCGGAAAATGAACTCCCCATAGTATTCTGGTTGGAGATCCCACCGCAAGATAGCCATCACCCAGCTTTTCCTTCTGATACCACACAAATTCAGATATTATTTTGGGGATGTTTGCAGTATTTTAGACATGCAGTCATAAAGCAGTTATTTTTATCCATTCTATTTATTTTCATTTCCATGATTTCATGTATCAGTTTTTCTAATTGTGTGAGGGGGAAAAAAGCCCCCAGTCATAATGACATAATGTTAATCATATTAGCAATTTCACGGTAAAAAATACTTTGGTAGTTACAGCTTTGTATGTGACATTATTAAGCAAAGTGTGTTTGCATCCACCTTTGTGCTTTTTTTCTTTTTCTTTTTTTTTTTCTTTAGGAAAAACTGGGGATAAACCAGATGTTGCTGTATACTACTAGTAAGGATAAGATTGATCACAGTCGAAATTACGCATACTAAGAGTAAGGTCGTGTCTCAGACATATGGACACGCACAACTGAAAGGAGACTCCTGCAGTTGAGCCTTCGCTATGGCTTCCCAGGGATTTTAGGTCCAGGTGTAAAGAAGTAAGCAGGTGTTGGAAGGACTTTATCTTCACTAATGTGCCAGCCAGCACATCTGAACAGGCACAATGATGTACATAATCTGCTACTCATAAGGGCCATGAGCTTATTTCCTGTCTTTTGCTAGGCAAAAATATTCTTATGTCTGCATTTTCCCTGTGCTTCTCATCATTATATGTCATTGTTTACTGAGAATAGAGTTGGAATTCCAAAGTCTGTCCTAAAGGAAAACCAGCACCCAGTTGAACAGAAAAAAATGTAAAATAATGTACACACCCAAGAAGCAGGAAGAATTCAAATTATCTCAGGAGATATTATGATGTCTTAACTTCTGTGCAGTTTGCTGTTATTTAAGTAATGTAACTTAATGGTCGAAAAGGTTTCTCATCCTAGTTTAACCACATATATCAATCATCAAAGAAATTACTAAAGTAAGCTACTGTCATATACGTATAGCCTAGATGTTAACTCTTTGTTCATGATGATCAAAACCCAGGCAACTACTTGGATCTACTACTATTGCCAGTATGAAGAAAGTGTTTAATAATATTGCTAACTTCCTTTTTCCCCATGTCACATCATCTCCCTCCAAAAACAAATCTTTCATTGGAAAAAAATTCTTCAAAATAAAGTAATAGGGTAGACACTGTATATTATGAGGTGAAATCCTTTATTAAGTGAGTGGTTTTGACAGCAATGCTGATTTTGATTCAACAATATGTTAAAGTCAACAAAACAATGCAATTAGTAAGACATGTATGTTATTAATTTCAACAAAATATGCCAGTAGTAAGTGGTAAGCTGTGTCATGAGACCAAGGAAAACAAAGCAAAATAAGGGGAACATAGCTGCTGGCACATCAAATGTGGCTTGATCATCAGTCTGTGTCAGATTGGCAGTTGCGTCTGTGAATGAATCTTTTATTCTATAAAATGCTCCTATCCTATAAACTACATTTCCATTTCAATATCTGAGACAGTCATTGTTTTTGGTAGTGAGCATCACTTATATATCATGCAATATTGCATAATACATTATTAAAGACTAAAAATCACATTATTTCTGCTTCCCTTCTTCTATATCATACACGATTAAAACAGTTTTCTGTACACCAATTGGCCATCGTTTTCATTGCACAGCATGTTCCCAGTTCTTGATTAGAACTAAGGAGTTTACATTAAACTCTGAAAGGGTTTTGAAAAGACACTCCATCATTCCTCTAACTGTAAGACTACTCTGAGAAGGACACACTCATAGGCAAACATTGGAGCTGAAGGGTTTTTTTGGTGCTTATGCCCTATCAGCCATAGATCCATGGGCCCAAATTGCATCCTACTCAGACTTTTTGCCCTACTTCCCTGCTTCTCCTGCTTTTTCTCCTACTTCAGCTGCAGGATGACACAGGATCTGCAATGGTGAATCTATGCTTCACGGGAATTCCTTTGCTTATATCATGGGAATTCTGCCAGGTTGATTAAATCATCTGTAGCTCAGTGGAACAGTACAAAATTGCCAATAATGGGCATGAACCTACATCTATATTTGCTACGTATTTTCAATTTGGTAATTTTCCTTGATATAAATAGAACATGTGTTAATAGTACCTGTCACTCCTTTATACCTTTCTGCATAATAAGAGAGATCCACAGGAATAATAGGTGCCCTCTTGCATATTCATATGATAACCCTAAACATTAGACACATAGTTAAAGAAAATCAGACCAAAAAGGAATGAAACTTTGAAATAGGGGGTAGATCCTGATTGGCTCCAAAAAGTTGCATTATAAGAGGGACAGATCATAGACGGAGGACTTCATAAAAAGTGTAGCACTGAGAAGTACTAAATATAATACATCTGTTTTAACTCCGTATTTGCATTCCTTATTTACTTTATATCTAAAACCAAATACTGATTTTATCTTGGCAAGTCAAAATGTCCAGCATCTCTGAGTGAGTTAGTAATCATACATTTACTGCTCTGCAGGCATGAGCATCCTGCAACAAATTGCAATTACACTTTTCTTCTGGATTCTGCTCATTATTCCATCTCCTTCATGGACACTATAACATTCTGCACAGCTTCTGTCAGCCATCATTTCAACAGGCTACAAATATATTTATTAATGAGGCTTTTTTTTTTTTTTTTAACTGCATTGGTTAGAAGAGAGAGCTAGACCATATTTAATCACTGAATTTTCATCTGTTACATATTCAAATATAATGCTGGTAGGCAAGAAATTGAAGTGCATCACTGAAAAATGAGCAATGAATTGTAAAAAGTGTCCATATTACACTGACTCTGCTCCTGCAATGTCAATGGATGTCTTATTGTTCTATTCAATTAGAGTACTTTCTTCATTTCAGAGTGCTTTTGGAAAATCCACTGAAATTTTCAGTAGCATTCAAGAAGTTTTGCAAAATAGGTAGAGTATTTGTAATACTTGGTAATATAGTACATCAGCAAACTGCTCAGCTAACGTACAACCGGAATTTTGTATTTGCACAAGTAACTTGAAGAACAGAATGAGCCCCTCTAAACCTGGTGGACTGTCCATGATTTATACTGATTTGAATATAATTATAATTGTAACAGATGTTTTGTTTTAAATTAAACTGGTCTCTGTGGTTGTCTACCTTCTATAATTAGGACTTGTCTAACTCTATGCATTGGACACCATCTGCGAGGATTTAGTGCTAACTGTATGTATTGTGCACCCAGTGCTTTTCAGCATAGGGCAAATTCAATATATTAAATCTTATTCTCAGGATGAATAATACCATCATTTTGTTTTAAAACATGTCAATTTCTCTTAAGCTATCGTTCTTTAATATTTAATCAGCACAGATAAATGCATTTCATTTGGCCTTAACTATGTGTCACAATAAGATAAGAGACAGGAAAGCTAATAAAATAAATTGGTTAAGTTATCCGGAAGATAATGCTTCAGAATTTAGAATATGTAACTATATTTTTCAAAATGGATGTTGATTTAGCCTGTGGCGCTCTGAAAGACACAATTTGTGAAGGAGAGCTAATAGACGGCTTCAGTGGCTTGAAGAATTGGTGATTTCCCCTCAATTGTTTCCATCAGTTGTTTTGTTTATTACAAGATACTGTTCTGAAGACAATAGTGTGTAAGGGTTACAGCTGGTGTGTGTTCAAAAACTAGTGGCGCAAAATGCCGAGGTGGGCTGGGGTGAACTGCGCTCTGGGAGCAGGCTTGGGATAACAAATTGCCTTTGCATGAGGGTCCTGGCAGATAGAATCCCTCACAAAGGTGGGTTGTCGAGGCAGAAGAGGTGAAACGAGGGTGATCACAGGGACTGGAAATTATTATCCCCCCACCTTGTTTCTTCCACCTTCCTTTTTCTTTCTCCAAGTCATTTAGTGACCTGAGGTGAAATGGACAGGAATTGACAGCACTCACGCTGCTGCTGGCAGCAGAGTCGCTGCAGTTGCTCCCTGGACATGAAAGGAGGGGAGAAAAGAAGAAAGAAATTGTTGTTCTCTGAACATAACACATATAAAGAGAATAGGTTTGATTTAGTTGAAACCACCCCCTTTTTCCTGTAGAAATTGTTTCCCCTTCCACTGCAGTTCAGGAAAAGGGGGAGATGATTTTTTGTCTCTCCCTCTCCCTTTCCTTGCCCGCACAAAGAAAACGTGGGTTGATACCATTTTTATTGTTCTGCTGGGGTGGGTTTCAGACCTTACATTAGCATATTGAATGTCTAATTGAATTCGGGGGCTGTGTTAATCATCTTGTTTTGTTTAGGGGCGGTTGGCGAAAGGTGCCAGCAAATGATCGCTTTGGCTTGGGGTTAGCGTGGTGCTGCCACCTCAAGAAAAAGAGACTGAGAAGGGGGAGGGAGCAAGGGAAAGGCGAGTTGACTGAGTGATGTCTGGAGGGCGAACTCGTGTGTCTCTTTGGTGATGTTGTGTGCTGCCGTGCTGAAATCCACCCCTCTGCTGGAGCTAAGGCAAGAGTTGGAGGCATCTGATGCTGCCGTTTCCAGGGTGAAATTTCTAAGGCTCATCACTAAAAACAATAACCAAAAAAAAAACCAACCCCAAATCCTCAGCAAAAATAGCCATCAGAACAGAAGATCTGGCATCTCCCAGTCTAACAGACGTTTGAGAACCATCTGCCTTTAAACTAGCCACGCACGCGAGAGGGGAAGGGGGAAAAAAAA